>VOMN01032655.1:0-110702 GCA_014899125.1 Orchestia grillus | reverse complement strand
GGACCGCCATAGTTAGCGACAAACTAATCGCTACAGTTATAGGAAAGTAATATATGTAAAAATTTCTGAGGAAAGTATTAACGCTAGTCGTTGTATAGATCAAATATTATGTGTGTTATAAAATACATGTAGAATAACGTAAAAATAAATAAAATTCAGTTTGATCGCAACTGCTTCACTACTTCAGCTGGTTTGCTCTACCCTTTTCGGACGTGTGTCTATCCAGGCATACGCATTGATCTGAATGAACATAATTTAAATAAACATTGACCTAAATGAACACAACATTAACATCGCGAATATATCCTCAAACATTTCTCAAAATACGCGCTGAGGCATTTTTGTGGGAGTGTAAATTTTTTACGTTGTCTCACGTTGTACGCTTCACTTGATAGTCTCGAATTTCATTCTTGAACACGAATCGCTCGGGTAGAATTAATTAGGGGAGATGTGAAAGAAGATCAATGAATTCATTATCAATTTTTCACCAATAATTGTCGAAGGAACCCAGCTAAAAATCAAAAATTGCACCCGGCATCACGGATGATCACGACAGTAAGACGTGCGACAGGGCAGATCGCCACGCCAATTCAAAAGTTCCCTGTGACTGCACAGGACGGGGCAAATTCCGGGCGGACAAAATACACGCGGCCTCCATCGTCAATACAGAACCGAGGCTACGGAGGGCAGCGCCGCAAGGCCCGTGTAGCCGCAACTTTCGGCAGGCCAGAGCAGCAGTTCTCGCTGTAGCCCCACATCCCAGCGCCTCTGCGGCGTAGAGGCTGCCCAAATGATGCCTGCCTCGCGCGCGATTTTTGACTAGGAATGAAACTCCCCGTTGTGATTGTCATTGATTTCAAATGTGCATTTCCTCAGCAAACAATAAACAACATTGCCAATTGGATCTTCGAAGCTTTTGGCAAATATTTAACCCAAAGCATTGAAATTTTTCACACAAAATGCAGCCTTTTCGTCTTATTTCAACGAAATTTTACGATTCCTAAGCCGTCATGAGCTTATAATGCTGTGTTTTGATCTTGCAGAAGTTTGAACTAGCATCTTTATAGACGCTGATGTCCAAATCACATCTCTCTCCGTCTACTCAGAAATGATTTCTTCTAACTTGAGATTTTTTGCGAGGATGATAACAAGGAAGAAATTTTAGTTCACAGATATAGATATGCATGCACATGAATCTATACGTACATCTTTATAGGTTTTAGAGAACTCCATTTCGAATGCTCTTTCATTCCCGGTGAAGTTGATTCGGGCTTTGCTTCCATTATGTTCCATTGTCCTGGGTTAAAGGCGCGGAAGACGCGATACGAGCTCTTTTGTGTGGATATAATTAGCAAAAATCCGTGGAACTCCTGCTGGATCCCTTTCTATACAGTGCGTAATTAGACCTGAAATAAGCGATGGCTTAATCGAGCGTATCTAAAGAAAAGCACGACCAAAAGCACCGCCAATTGCGTTCGCAGGCATTGTCTCCTTTTGTTTTCATTCATTTATGCCAGAGACCAAGCTTTGCAAGAGGCGAACAAACGAAAACTGAACAAAGTCATCCTAAATTTCCATTTCAACGGTCACCAAACACGGATTTTTCGGTGCTGATGCACGTTTATTCTCAGCCACCTCGTACGAACGAAAACTCTTAAAAGAACGTGTTCTATAACTTCAACAGGACGAGTTACAAAATGAGGCTCTACATTAAAAAGTCCCTAGAGCAAAAGACAGAAAAATAATGTATTTCTAATCAAAGGAAATTCCTTGCCACGTAAGTTGAAAAATAACTCATGTGGAAATTTAACTGTAGTAAAAAATCCACGGCTAGGAATTTTCGGCTATTTAATTTAAACGCGCTGCACAAAGGAAGGTTAAATCAAAATTGCAAGGCCACCATCACTGAAAAATATTTGAAAAGCTTATGTTAACCAACTATTCCACAGGAAGAAAATTCTCAAAAAACGTCCAGTTAACCGAAGTCAGTTCCTTCCCTCCCATTGCCAGGCCAACCAAAATAGGGTGAAGCTGCAGGTGTGTTTTGTAGCCTGTATGTTGTTGTGCTTGACGTTTCTTAGTGCAGGTCGTTTATTTTATTTCCAAAACGAAGTTTGTGTCTGAGTTTTTTGGAATTGACGCGAGAGATAATCTGACTGGAGAGAGCAGCGCTCCGTCAGATAAATGCTCCTGTCGCACTCAAGAAGTACTTCCGTGTGAAGAAAGAAATGCAGCTTTCTACGAAGTGAGAAATGCTGCCGAGCGACGTGGGAAATGATGTCGTGCAACTCGATAAATACTGTCGTACAGCGTGGAAAATACAACCGTGAACTTGAGAAATGATGCCGCACGAGGTGGGAAATGCTGCTGTGTAATGTGGGATTTCTTTACCGCTGATTGGTTGAGTTCAGTTACACAGTCTCCCCTAAGCTCGCCTTGGTGCCAGCGGTGTCGGTGGTGGAGATAACGTTTCTGTTTTGCGAAGAATGCTCCCAACCATAACATGCAGATTAATTTGTAAATAAAATTAAAAAAAAAGTACTTGGCATGACATGCAATTACTTCATCAATTGAGAACAATTCGTTCTTAAAAAGGGATTCTAAAACAATAAATGAGGAGAGCAAAGTTAAGGTGATCGATTCCTCATTTGGTGGACGATTTGCTCCGACAATCCAACTACTAATATATAAAGTTTGCGTTGTGATGTGTTGCATGCTCCCGTCTTGCAGTGTCGTTTGTGGAGGTAGCATTCCATTGAGACTCCTACATCTCAGAAGAATTTAAAATTAGTGTTCAAGAATCATTTTAAACTAAAATTGAACTATCAATCATTAAAATGAACATTTCTACGTTGATTTCTTTTTGAACGAGACACATATGTGATTCGTGTACACAGTCAGACCAATGTTTCCCCAAAGATAATATTTATTTGATTACAAAATGCTTGCTGTAAAAGGTTAATAAAAAGAACAATCGAGGAAATTTTTTTGAAATATTTTAAGAATGGCAATTCGACAATTATTTCATATTTAAAAAATTGGTACCAGCAAAAAGACACTGAAGAGCACGAGCATGGAATAGTTTCAATTTAATTTCTCATATCCAGCACCGTAGTTCAGTAAGATTTCATTCCATTGCAGCAGAAACCTGAGAATGAGGGCTTGTGCATCTAGCTATGCGGGGTCCGTCTAGCGCTAAGTTATCCTAACATTATAGTAAATTCATAATATCAAATTTGAGCTCCCCTTCCAAAGCGCCGCCCTGCAATGCTCCTCTTTGACCAGCGCTAGTCACTACCCAGTCGACGAACTTCTTCGCATCATTCTTTGTACGTGGTAAATACTACGTTTATTTCTTGCATGTAATTATTTAGAATATCAATTGTGACCCCATAAGTGAATCCTGTTAGAACTGTTTTTGTATAAGTTGAGGTTTTTGGCTAGTTATAGGCCTGGATACTGAAGCGTTAGGAACTCTATTCTACCTCTACTACTAGGCCGGATATTTATATTTATCGATAATTTCGGCCCCTAAGTGCGGAGATCACAGCCAAATAGTTGGTTTTCGATGATTCAGCGAAAATTTAACCTGGTCATGATGTATTTCCTATCTAATTGCAATGTTGTGCAGCAACAACTACAATAGCAAAAAAAAGACAACCTGAGTCCCAGGGACACACTGAACCCGGAAACCTCATAAAACAGACTGCAGAAGAAGACGGAGAAGAAGAAGAAAACAACGAAGAAGAAAACGAAGATGAAGAATAAGAAGAAAAAGCAGAAGAAAAAAGAAAAATGGGAAGGAAAAGATGAAGATGAAAAAGAAGAAGAAGGTGAAGAAAGAGAAGAAGAGATCAGTAACGTAAGTTCACAAAATGCGAGGGGCATCACAATTCTGCAAGTGCATGCCTTCAACTTGTAACGCTATCAAGCAGGCAACCCTCTGTGACACAATGGCTTGCCTGAGCGACTCTAGAAAAGTCGCGCTACATTCCTTCGTTGGTAATGTTATGTGCAATTTACGGACGAAAATAGATAACTGGACACCTATACAATATAGCAATGACATTAATTCGCAAAAAAAATTCGTTATTTCCATAAAATAAATTGGGCATCAAATGGTCGGCCCTTTAGCGTCGTTATGGATTTCAAGATCCACTTTCATTAGGATGCTACTAGCTTTTCGTAACAAGCGAAATACAGCCTTATTGGGTAAAAATATAAGGCGGCAACTAATTTTTCGTACTGAACTAGATGCAACCTTATTGCCTATACTGTATGCCTAAGGTTGTAGGCAGTTTTTCACACGCACCTAAATGCAGTCATATTGCATGTATACATAAGGTTGTATCTAGTTTTCACACGAAGCTAAATGCAGCCTTATTGCATAAACACATAAAGTTGTAGCTAACATTTTTACATAAAGCTATATGCAACCTTATCACCATTAAGATTTGATGGTAAAGGGTTATGTACGCTAGCTCGTCCCTCGCACTACCGCTAGCAGTCAACCATTTACGTTTTAGCTCAGTAGGTCCGACCATCTGCCGACGTCTCATTTTCCAGTTGCGTCGAACGCCGTTACCATGGTGGCGCGGAGGAGACTCTTTGTGTTTTCAAAGAATTAAATTTTGAAAGCGTTAGATGTAATTTTATTACAGCTGCCATAAGGTTACGGAATTCTTCTATTTTTGCCTACCGCTGATCAAGCGTGAGCATATATTTTAAGTCTTCTTTACAACTTGTGAGTTGTACGTACACTGTATAGAAACTCACCTATTTTTAAGATTATGCGTGTGAGTTTATTAGTGCACTTTATATTGTGCATCTCAATATTGTTGAACTTCAAATTCACTCGAGAAAAATTCAACAGCGCTTCCTTTGAAAAGAATCAGATTCAACCAAGTCCCGTAAGGTAGAAGTAATGTGAAAAGTTTAGTTTTGGCTAAAGATTTCATAATTCATATGAAGGAGTTATTCAAGCGAATTTCCCTTTCGACAAGTTTAGTTAAATACACGAGCTTTCAATTTCAGATTTGATGCCTCTATAGATCACTAAAGGACTCGATCGCCCACTGGTGTTTTCTCAAAAGAAATCCAATACGCTCATTAGCGTTATCATAAAATGTTTTTTCTGACAACTGTTTCAATTTTCATTTAATTCTTGATGAGAGTACCCATCACATATAAGCGTACGTACTTGTATGCTAGCTCAAAAACGATGAAAAATACATTGTTTTAAGTGACAGCGTGCACATTTATTTCGATCTTACGAGGGATCGAGTACAGAAATTAGAGCTCAAAACTTCGTTTAATTAGTCTATATCATGAAATTGCGTTTTCATTCATTTAATGTTAGAGTGAAGTTTGTACTTGAAAGTCGGAAGCACCAGGGTTTCCAGAGTGACGGAAGCAGGCACAGCGAGTCTAAAGGAAGCCAAAGCATCTTCTGCTGTAATTAGTAAGTAATTAACAATCAATAGCAAAGCATAGAAATATGTCACTGCATGCTATACCTGTAATTGTTGAGGCTAAAAAAACGTGTACAGAAAATTGTGTAAGATTTTTAAGTGATATCTCCGACACATGGAACGACTTCGCGAAGTTTGGTGTCTTCATGGGCGAAATTTGATTTACGTGCTGATGAATTCCATATAAGAATTTGTTGCTTTAATTTAAGTGGTTAATTTTTGAGACAAAACATTACAGAAATGGTCATAATCATTATGATTTTAAATTGGCCAAGGATTTACTTCAGTTAAACACGGTGCCAGTTATTGCGTCAAATATTAAATTTACTCTAAAGCGTCCATGCTGTCGTGAATAGCTACGGAAATTAATTTTCTCGATCAATTAAGAAATGCTCTCCTGGACTGATAAAATACTGGTACCCTTTAATTATACTTTATAATCTCACTCATAGGTAATATCTTTTACCCTCGCATTTGAAGACCTAATCAGGGATACTCTGGATACTAAATGTTCTCAGAATTTGAAATGTCTTCTATTAATTTGACTAATTTCTTCCTTCAACCATGCGTATTGAACTACCAGTAATGGAAAATTTTAAATTTTTCTATCATTTCGTATTCTTGTAACAATATAAAAAATAATATTATTTTCGTTATGTGTAGAAGGGTGCAGGATAAGCTATGCTAGCCAAGAAAATCAACCGATGTTTCACCATCCTTTTGTACATGAGAAATTGGTGTCATCACGAGCAAGCTGAAGACTTCTATTTTTCTACCGCTGACGAGTTCTATTTTTCTACCAGCGATGACAAAGTAAACAATAATGAGGAAGAGCTTTATCAGAAAACAAGTCGGTCTTCTAAACGTTCAATCTGAACGAGTTTTGCCCTTGTTCTCAGCTTACTATCTTATAAAAGACCATTCATTCAAACTAATCACTAAAATTATTGAGAGCTAATGATATTATTTATAGAACGAGGATGGTTAATTACAATCCATCATTTCACAATCGTATATAACTCATCAATTATGATTCATAAACGTAGTATAAAATATGCAAATTAGAAAATGGCGACAGCAACGAGCTGAGGGGTCCATTCAAGTCCTATACCGCCAGACAGTGAGATTAAAATTTCATGATTAATTGGAATTCATATTTTTCGTTAATGATGCATAAATAATACGTACTGAATTGTGATAGATATATTGTGCTGCTCTACGTAGAATTATGTACAATTTCATTATTATCTAGGAATTAAAAACTAACTTCATTGAAAAAGAATTAAAAAGCAGAGGCCAATGAGCGAGACATTTTTGTTGTGTCGTAGAAAATATAATCGAAATCAGAAAAGTATTTCAAAAGTCCTTTTTTTCAGGAGACGTAAAATAGGCATCACGAACACATTAAAACATTTTATGAGGTTCGACATAGTATCAGCGCTATCACACAATTTTATTTTCAAAATTATTTTTAGATCTAATGCCCAGCAATTTTTTGCTAATGAATAATCACAATTTAAAAAAAAAAATTAATATCGAATGTGTCAGCTGACTTCAAAAGTATCATTTCTAATCAAAAACAACAGCTATTCAAATCATTTGTTATTTAGTTGAACAAACTGGTTTGTAGTTCTTCGCTTGCAGTTCAGTGTAATTTTTTTCTCTTAAATACACCAATTGTGCCGGAAATAATTCCACGACTCCTAAATGAACCGATGTTGACATGTCACGGGCACAATATTTGAAGAGTCAAAAAGCATATCAAGAGCTAAAGCATGTTTGTTGGGACCGAAACTGAATGTGAGATACCTCTCCTCAAAACCTGTGATGAGCAACTTTTCCCATTAAAACAAAGAGCGCTCGTAATGAAGAACATGTGTGAGCGCGCCAGTTGTGGGAGCCGAGGTCACAACCTTCGACTATCTTTTATTAAGAAGGTCATGGAAGCAATGTACGTTACTGCTATCACACTACGTAATCATCCGACCGAGCACGAGAAGCCCTTCTACACTTACTGCAGTCTAACGGACTGTCCAAACTCTTCGACAGCAATATAAGTAAATTGTGAAGCAGAACACATCCTCATTAGTGTTGTTGTAATGAGTAGAATTTGGTGCTTGAAACTTTGGCGACGCCTCGGACCGTATTACCGTAAAATCTAAGGCAAAAAACCTAGTTGCTCGACTCGGTCGAGCTTAGAGATGGCGTACGTGCGGAGACTGCATTTTCAGAGTTCTCGTTCCTCTTAACTTTGTAATGAATGAAAATATCGATAATGATCCCATCTTTGGCGACCTAATCCAAGTTGAGTAAGTACAACGTCGTGACACTGAAAAGTTTTACTCTGTGATTGTCATATTTTCTAGGCGTCCAGTGTGAAACCTGTATTTATGCATTAGCTGAACATGCAATGACAAATATGTTTCAGTGTCTAGCGTTCGATCTTTCACAGAGAAATGACAAACTGAAAATCTCGAAGATCGTTGATTGGGTTTCTCAGGAGAACGATTTGGCGTCAGACACAACCATCATCCATGGATTATAAGGGACAGCATAGCAAGCGTACGATATTGGTACGAGTTTTGAGAATAAAATGGTAGTACGGAAATATTAAGCCTCTCAATTTGCACATGGTAACTAAATACGAACTCTTATATTTGGGTTCTAAGTTCCTGGAATAACTGCCAGTTGATATTTTCGTAGCAACAAAAATTTCAGTCAACTCATGCTCTTGTTTATTGCTTGACCGTAAGGCCACTGGCCGTACCACATTTACGCGACCAGTTTGAGCAATGTAGGAATATTGCAATAAGGTACAAGAACTTATCTAAGTCTTGGAAAACAAAGATCAATTTTCGACGCTGCTATAGCCGCTGTGTGAGTGTATTTCTGTGCATTTCATGCGGTATTTCTGTGATTGATTCTGAACGTCTTTGCACTATGATTTCGTTTCCGTTGATCATCGTTGTTTTAATTTGAATCAATGGCTTGGTCAGTGAATAGTGTCAATTTTATTTGCTGGTATCTAAATACTAAGTATGTACTAATTTAACATAAATGACAAGACTTTACCTGAATGAAAGGGTCTGCCGAAACTCACTCAGAAGAAACAAAAGTGCTGTGAAAATGGCTTTTAAAACTAAACTAGTAATTCGCAGTAAAAATGTGAAAAAGGTTCTGGAATGACCTCGTTAAATTAACTAAGAAAATCTGAGAGCTAAATTCATTCATTACGATACTGTAAAAATTTCTGAGATTTTTGGAAGACTTAAAAACTTGAAGGTTAACTTCAAATCGAAAACTCTACATTTATCTCAATCGCAAATGTTTTCAAATTTATGCCGGCAACGAAGTACTACGAATATTATCATTCCCCGTCACATATGTACCGGGAATGGCTTTTTTCTTCCGCATGCACTTCCTCACAGTTTTTCTGTCCTAATTGCCGCGCGCTCTCTTTCATGAGGTAAGAAAAATTGGGGTAAAAAACTTTTCGGGAGTCAGTCGAGGATACTTTTGAATCGTTTTTACCTGCTGTGTAGAGAAACTTGACTGATGCTTTGAAATATTACTTTTGCTTAATTATCGTCGGAGCATAATAGAAGATAGAAAACGTTTACAAAATATATTAAGTATTCTGAAATTTACAATGAAATGAAACTCACACCTCACTTAATAATTCATAATAATCCAATTGAAATCAAGTTATGAACGTGAAAGAATGTTCTGTGATGGTTAAATGGAACGTTGTAGGAAATATATTCTGCGTCCGATAACCTCTTTTTACTGCACCAACATTTTTCTCATTTGTTTGACTTGTTGATGTTGGAATGTTATCTAACATTTGGAATAGTACGTTTAAAAAATTTAATTATTTTCACTTATCAGGACTTTCGTGTAAATACCTTGAAGCCCCAACATCTTGCACTCGTTGGCAAATTAACGAGGTATTCTTTTATTAAGTAGATTTAAATGTGATTGAAAAATAAACACCATGATTAAAAAATGAACACCGTAGCGCACCAAACTTATGTTATACTATAAACATCGTATATTTTTAGAATAAAACCATTTTCAAATTTGAAAAATAGTCCTAGGATAGCGAGCTTTATTTTTGCTTTCTTTCGTTCTTTCAAACGTAATGATAAGAAACACTTAATTCAAGGGACTTACGAAGTGATGGCTTTGGAGCTACAATATAGGCATTAATTCACTAGCGCCGGGTACTGAAGCAGCATTTTTCAGTTAGAAAAACTCTTTTTTGGAATCATGAACAATCATTTCGGTACACTAGTGATTTGAAATGAATATAATTTCTTTAGCCAAACTGGGAGTGCGATGATGGTGTTTGTCCTTTGCGAATATTGTTTTTTTTTGTGATCAGCGTGGGGGTTCGCTGGGGTCCAGAGTGGCTTAGGAGGGCATGACGACTAAGGGTGGCCTAGCGGTCCTTGGGGTCTTGATACCTCTCGAAAGGGGAGATGGGGGGGCTGAAACAGTTCTTCTACTCATTGATGTTTGAGACAGTCCGCTGTTGGTTTGACTTTGTTGGTAAATGGCCTGGGTTGCGGGTAAAGACCTTTTGACTCTCTCTAGTATATAGGGACGTTCAGGGCAGTTTTACCTCTCGTCCGAGGGTCCTGTTTGTCTGTCTGTCACTTTTTGTCCATTCGTTTTTGCGTCTCTTTGGAGGGTTCCCTTCCGCTTTTGGGCGCCTTTGGCGGCGGGGACGAGGGTTGGGCTAGTACTTAAAATAAAAGAATTTTATTTCTAGAAAAAGTAAATTTATTTTAATGTTTCAAGATCTGTATGCTACCTTACAATAAGATACCGATTGTACTTTTTTATTGCCCGAATAATATAATTACTGCATTGGGCTGGAATCAGCCGATATTGGCACTGAGGTGCTAATTTTTACATGTTTGTCAGGTTTGTACATGAGTCCGTGGGCAGGATAATGTTTTGTTATCTGATCTCAACTAAGATTATTACTAATATCATTATTATTATTATTATTAGTCCTCGACTCCAACTCTCTACAGCTCTTCCTTATGAACACTACGTGAAAAATATTACAATAGTAAATAGAGTAATGAAGATTTAGAAAATATTTCAGCGGGGCTAAAAAATCTAATTAAAATATGCACTAATATCCATTATGCACCAATAATATGCACCAAAATATGCACCAATATCGATAAAGTAAAGCACACATTGTTCTCTTACAAGCGGAATGCACAATTTCTGTGCATCAAAATCTGCGATGGCCAAATCAGAAGAAAACTGAGTATTGCGTCCGAATTCTAAGGTATTATCATCGAAAAAGCTATAACTTTTAAAGAGCATATGTCGTGCATTGACGCTGAATTATTATATTTTCTTTGTACTTTCATGCACAAAAGTTTGACAAATGAAGGAGATAATAAGTTCGGCCAAACAAAAATGCAGCCTTCCAACAGGAAATATTACCTTGCTGCTTATGTTTAGCTCAAATCCAGGGTGACATCAATGTGAATTCAAGAGAAAAAGCATCTGGCATGAAAGTTATGAGTCAGTTAGGAAATCCTTTAGGCAGGAAAGGGTTAACATTACGTTGTGATTATGTTTTAGTAACGAACTCAATACATCGCGTTTGAAAATTCATTATCTGGACTTTAACTATTTTATCATTATTTGCGTACGTTGTTTGAGTTGATTCGTAGTTAACAGCATAGTAGCATCTTGATATCTCAACATTTATTGAAAATGTTAAAAGTGATTATTGGAAAATATTGTGAACGCTCGGCGTACGATTTTTTGCAAAAGTGTGGAACTATAATCACAATATGATGAGCTAAAGTTTCACAAGAATCTAATAAGCAGTTTCATTTTATCTCACTCGCTTCCTTATCCCGGATATTTGGCTCGAACATAAAAGTTCGGAATTTCTTTATTCACTGTAAGTCAAAAAACGTTTTTTTATGGTTTCAAATTTACTTGCGTGGGCATAATCATCAATGAAATCTTTGTAACAGCGTTTTTTTTAAACGATTCAGCATTTATCATATCCTATAAGTTACCAAGAGAAGGCAATCTTATTAAAGAGAATCAAATACCTTACCGGCCAACCAAAACACTGATAAAAAAACATAAATACAAGAAAACGGCAATTTAGACTTTATTTGATCCCGTATAACAGAAGCTGCAATTTTACACAAATAAAAAACACGCGCCATTCAAAAACCCAAAATCTACGAAGGGTAAAATTTTTTTAGGACTACGAACATGGATCAGCGTATCGGAACTTCTTAGCTGGAGTGTATTCGGGGCGTGGGAACAAGGTCTTCCTCTTTCAATTAAGCGCGTGTCTCGAGAGGCTGATGAGAGGCTTAACGGTAATTATACGAGCGCCCAGCGGCCGCAGCAAGCCCCCCGCAGCTCTGCTCGGGAGCTGAACGCGGATAGTGAGAGTTCCAACGTTTTTATTTCCTCACGTTCGATATCATGCACCTTAAAATGCGTGCGCAACATGCGGTGTAGATTACATGATAGAACGGCGTAGTTTTTATTGTTTTAGTTACAGGTAACGAAGAGAATCTACTTCAATTGAGGCAGCGCACTCCGAATTTCTGACTTGACCGATTTTCTTTTACGATAATAACAGTGGATGAACTACTCGTACATGTGTTTGTGATATTATTGCGATATCATCAGCGTAACGGGGGCTTTTTGCTGCCAGGTATCAAATCACTAATGCTTCTGCAGGGACGAGATGACTTGCTAATTTTGACCTAATTAGTTTTTCCCAACTTTGCACAAGCGGATTGGCAAAATTTGCGATTCGAATAAAAATGCCTGAAATGAATTAATCGTCGTTCTTAGACCTCTTCCGGTGGAAGCCGACTATTTCCGACAATAGTTCAGCACTTGAATAGTATGTTTTTTACCCTACTCATAGAATGTTTTGTGATTTCTTATATTTTTAAGTCTTTCAGTGAGCTATAGAAACAATGGTGGATGGAACAGACTGATTAAAAAGAAAAAAAAACAATTTGAACACCTAAATTTTTGAACGCTTGAACGAAATTTAAACCGCTCTTATAAGAACGAGGCAAAAAGTTTTTCAAACGACTTTCCCAGTACACGATCGAACTACAGGTATTGTGGCAGCTGAGGTGGCAACTCTAGGTGATTTGCGTTTGGCTGAAAGGGTTCCATAATTGTGTCGTACTACACATACTTTTGTTTGGTATTTCGAAGTGGCAAGATATTCTGTCACCTCCTCTGAGACGTTCTTTCCATTTATGGAATAATTTACGGAGGGTGAATCGATTTAAAACCGTTAAAATAATAGTAATATTACAAAAAATTAAGTCCTTTCTATGTTATCACTACTTTTTATTAAACAAAAATTCATGAGGCGCATTTAAAGAGAAATTTTATGGTATCTTATACATTTTATTCAGTGGTGGCATAAAATAACTGATTTTACAGTGAAAATTTAAGTAACCTTTGCATGTCGGAATTATACTATCGTAAGAACAATAATCTTAGCTTTGTATTTCCAGTTCCTATGATATATTCAAGAAAAGACAGTTCCTTAGGAACAGGAATAACATGGATGGAACTGATATTGCTTACGGTCGCTCGTCTTAGACTCTTTGAAATTGAAATCACTATGAGTGTCAAAGAAAATGAATAGAAAATATCGTGCAGAGGGAATAGTGCAAGCATCGCTTGCTTGCTCGACAACGCTCCTTTACACAACGTTCGTCGTGCCAAGTATGTGCAATGCCATTTTTTGATTTTTATCTGGGGTACAAATACATGCCTCATTTTTCATACTCTAGTGGTGCGTCTACCACGGATAGATATCTACGCGTATCTAAGTTTGGAGAACTTCAAAAAATAATGCTTAGTATTGAAGAGTGTACGGCAATGTATAAAATAATTTAAATAAAATCTAACCTAAAGAATTTTACCTCGAGGTATCCAGCAAAACCTTTCACTGACTAAATAATTTGAAGTTGAGCGTGTCCGTTGACGTGAATATTCCACTGATGTGAAGTGTTCAGTGCAGGAGAAGGGCGGTGAAAGTAATAAAAATATGAGGAAAAACGACACAGAAGGCCTCGGAAACACCACGAAAGCTTACAAAGGCGCACGTCAATATATTTGAAGTTCTGCAGAGATCCCCAAGTCGAGATATTCCGCAAATTCTAAGCCTCAAGTTTCATTGAAACCGATGTTGCTATTGAAACCTACATTATCCTGTTACTGCACGAGTTCCAAAAATAATTTTAAAGAGGCCATGACGACAGGCACTCATTCCGCAAACGGAGAAGAGAACGGGGATGACCCGACGCTCAGAGCTCTACGTTCTCATGAAGCGTCGGTCTAACTCAACTCCCCAGGAACGGCAGCATTCGTAGGAGTAGCGCCTAATTCAATTGGACCAGAAGCCTGTTTTCGTTAAGGGCAACCGAGCTACCGGGATCGAACCTTCTAAAATACAGGTTAATCGCATAGAGACAAATGTGCCCAGTCAAACAAGATAACTTGTCATGTTCGTGCGATGCTGATGCTTCTTGGATTTTACATGTAAAAATTATTTTCCGTTATTCAAATCGGAAATTTGATAGTGGGTGTGAATTTGAGGGCCTGTGTGAGAAAGCACCAAGAATTTCAGTGCAGTTCAAGAAAAAAGTTTGCTCGTTAACATCAATACGAAACTAAAGCACTAATTTTACTGCTATCAGAAACCTTTGAGATGAGCATTTCTGTCTCACTAAATTCCAGCCCATTTGCCCAGATTTTCAAACAGTCGTGTCTTACATTTTCTACATACGCACTACAACAATTTCTTGGAATATTTAAAATACCTAAAAATCAGAGATTATATTAGTAAAAGAACATAACATGCTATATTGCTCTGCATAACATGCTCTGTTATTTAAATTAGAGGTAACAAAAGGTTGAGAACAAATGTTCATGGACTGATGCTAGGCAAGATTTTTTTTCCACTTTGTCTTAGTTGTAACATGTATTTATAATTAGCGAGTATATTGCACTTCGAAGTGACTACTTCAGCTCTTCCTGTGTTACTGGCACACGTTTAGTTTCTGAGATGCTGCTGATAGATAAATACAAATTATAAAAGGTTTGACATTAAGAAAATTCCTCGCTCGTGTAGACGATAGCGTTCTGAAATCATCGATTGAGTTTTTAATTATCCCTCAATACGAGTGGGCAATTAAGGCAACCTCCTTTTATGCCATAATTGTCGTCTTTTCTCCCCTCAGTAATAGGAAATAGATGATTCATCTATAGTGGTGAATTATCAATGCCTGATTTCCTGTGGTCTGCTTTGTGGAACAACGAAGCTCAAAATGAGAAATACAAATTTTTCACACGAAGATACAGAGCAATTTTCCAGCGTAATTTTTATTTGATAGAGAGAATTTATCATAATGAACACACTATTTTTCGGAACAACTTCCTACGGCAGATGTGATTATAAGTTGTAAGACAACTTGGCCATATTTATGTCTTACGTAAGCTTTGTAGTGCAATATTGCCTCAATGGACGACCGAGCAACTCTGAAATGAAGTCATATTTGTGAACAAAAATTTTATATGGAGACAAGCCCTTGTGAAAATAACTCGAAATTTCAAAATGGCTAGTTTTGATACGAAGTAAAGTCATATTCATTTGATGACGAAAATAATCACGGTTCCTGAAGAGCACCAAATTGCAACGTTTTTCAGATTTATGCCGAGCAACTCGAAGGTTATAATAACTTACACTAGATTGCCATGGGATTTTGTTTTTAGAACTCGCGAACCCATTAAGCCTTTATGTGCTGGAGCTCCATTTAGTTCAAGACAGTCGAGTGCCCCAAATCAGTATTAATCTGGCGAATCTTCATCATTAGGGTTCACGAACTAAACGCATTTTTGCGCTAACTTCATGGTTAATTTTATTTTTTTGAAAAATGAAAATCACAAGTTTTTCCCCCACAATTTGCCACGCGAGTCAAAACCACAAAGAAGTACCGGTCTGTTGAATAAAAACTGTGCATCGTTGCTGAGTGGAACCTTCGTAGAACTCTTACTTCTTTTAGCACGACAGTTTTGAATGATGTAAGCTACCACAATTTCTTTCGTCTGCGATGCAGTTGAGTAAGCATATTCATCGAGAATATTGAGCAGAGTTATTTTGTCATCAGTTTCACCATTTCGTTGATTGATGGACACATTTTTCTTCGGTTTCTGACACGAGTGCACGTACACCTTCGCCTCTTGATATGACCTGTTTCCATTGTTTGGAACCTAAAGCTGGATAGACTCACGCCAGTCATCCCGCATTGGGAGGGAAATTTTTTCCGAGTCCCTCAGGATGTTTTTAAACAGCGTTGGAGCCCTCACAGGGAGGTCTTGAGTCTCGTCCCTATGTGGACGTGTATATCATGTACACTGTGCAAAATGATTTTTGAGACTTCAATAAGACATCTATACTATACTGCATCTATACTATACTATGTAACATGATTTTAGAAACATCTTTCTAAATCTTTTCCTGTCATTTATATTGTATTGCATTTCATAAGAAACAATTGAGTACAAAGTTTACTTTATCAAATTCCTTGAATTCACAGATCAACGAACGCCGCTAAATGCTTGAGGGCTCCATGAAAATTATTTTAATATTGAGTATCGCTTCGCTCGAATATGTTCTTACAGCATCAGTTTATTACAGTGACGCCCCAGTAAAATGATCTTAAAACAGTCAGTAACAGATTCTCTGAAAGCTACTTAAATAACAAAACAAAACTTTTTATTCAACGTAGTTTTTAATGGAAATAATGTGCTGGCAGTATGTATTTTCTTTATTTTATTTACAGGTGTGAATGAGTTCTTCTAAACCAACAGTTTTCACTTTTGTTTAAAAAAAATATTACCGCTTAGCCTAGCTGCTTCGCCAGAGCGCGTACAATTATTAATAATTTTAGCTTGCTAAAATTTTTTACCAATTATTCCGTATATTTAGCCATGTGGTGGCGAAAAAGTTAAACTAGGTTTGCATCAACTTAGAAATTCCAGCTGAAGCAGCGAAACATGAAAACACTATTTAAATATACAGTGAAATTGAATCGTGATATACACACGATTTTCTTATGGAGTGATAATGCCGTGAGTGAGATGAAGTATTTGCGGGCTCGTTTTCCATTTTTCCCACGAGACCCATTTTATTGTGCTCGGGCTTGAACACTTCAAGCTATCCAAGTACCCAACTGAGCCCCAATAAAAGACTTCCATACTGACTTTCGGGCAGCTTTACGACGCTGCTGACGTCCAGCACACAACATCACGGTTTGCCATGTTCGCTGATCACTGTGTCATAGTTGGAGACGCACTAACGTAATGTGCACTAGCTATTTTAAAACATGAGAAAGATATCTTTACCACGAGAAATTTACATGAAAGATGGTACTCCAATCAAGATATTAATGGGAAATAATGAATTCAACTCAGGAGAGTTACTAAATTGCGGGCCCCAATAAGTTATAAGGCTTCTAAGCATCTTCAGTTGAACCTAGAAGATTCATGGCCCAAATGTGCTTCTTGGTTCTTTGTTGCAAATAGGGTTGATTTGATTTCGATAGTGATGAGTTCTTGTTTCGATCTCGAATGACAGAAAATCGTTGTACACATAAAAAATAGGTATCGTTTGCGTACACGTAGCGTCATCACCAACGTTTGAAATAAAGCCAGTATTTGTCATTTAGAATTTCATCGCTCTCCACAGGGTGGGCTACTACTACGTTACTTAATTTTTGCATATTGTTTACTCAAAAACCATCAATCAAAAGGAGGTAGGCTTTGATTCATTTGTTGAGAAATTTCGTGTTTCGTTACGAGCTGTAAGTTTTTTATTGTAGATCATTTATTTCAGCCGCTATGATGTTCAGATTGAGGACAAGTTTTTACGCACTTGCATTATATAAAAGTTTTCTGAATTCACCTCCACGTTACACTTGGTGATATAGACGTACAAACAGATATCACTCATTCGCAGAGGTAATATATTAAGATATTGTCCATTTTAAAAAATAACTTAGCAATAAAATTTTCGTCAAAGGCTTTGTATTTTAACTTGTTTATGAACTGTAGTCGCTAATCTTCTCGAAACATTTTTGGCCTCTCTCTCTCTGTTTCATTTTCCTCATTTCTTTCCCAATTATTTCAGGAATCTCTATAGTAATATTGACATTAATTGCGATTCGGTCACGGATATCACGGATATTCATCCCAATCCCGAACTAATTAGAAAAGTTAGGAGGAAAATGAGAGATATAGGACAAAAATGTCTCTAGAACAATGGCGGCCACATTGGTATTAAATTGACACAAAAAAGCTTCGGCGAAAATTTCATTACAAAATTAGCTTTAGAAATAGGAGATAGTTTAATAAATCAATTTTGTAAATGAACTATATCTGTTCGTCTTTTCATATGCTTAAGTGTAGCGTGGGAGTGAATTCAGAAAACCTTTATCTGGTGTAGGTGAGTAAAAAATGGTCTCTACATATTTTGAACACCACCGTGCTTGAATTAAATGATCTACAAAAAAACATAAAACTGGCTACAAATGATGAAATTTCACCACCAATGCGACTACGCCCATCACTTTACGATTGATGATATGTGAGTAACAAATATGTTGAACTTGGGTAACATGATTTGGCCCACCCTATATGCACCCATGCATTTNGTTTATAATGGTGCACATAAATGGCTCATAACAAAATTCACGATGTCATATTTGATAAATTATTACGCAAAGAATTTGCATTGAAATAACGAATTTAATTGACCACAAAAACAAGTAGTTATTATCCTTTTCCAGCTATATCATTTATAAAAACTTCAACTATATCATGGTCATACAGTAAGGCTGGAAATAGGCTGCACAAATGGATGGCAGGCGATAGACTGTTCTAAAAAATTCACGATTGAATTTAAGCTCGAAAATTTTCCCTATCTTCTATAGAGAGGAGTCCTGTGGTAATTGAAAGAATGAAAAATTCTCTCCATTTCTCACTTTTGAATGAGACAAACGACCGCCAAAGAGATATATAGTTCTTTCTCATTTTAAATGGATTGTTTTCAAATCGAACTTATTTTGTTAGGGAATTTGACCTAGTCACTACAAACATATAAATGGAAAACCGTTTAATACTAGAGGTGTGTAATGTAGGGCCAGAAGCACCTAACATGTATAACACAGTAATTGCAACGCAACGGTTAGCTCGTGATTGAAGTAATTATTTAAAAATAAATTACGAGCATCAACTTTTCTCAATTTCATTCATGAGAAGTATCGAAAATAAAATAGAAAGTTTCAAAAATAACATGGTGGTTTGTGCTGATACTTTGTTTAAGAACGCAGAGAAAATTTCCGGTACTCCAGTACAAAACGCAGCTCTTCCTCACTCATTCAACGATGCGTTGTTGCTTACAGTCACAAATATTAAAGGTATGTTTCTATTCTGGTGAAGAAGAAAGTTTATCTCCACCGGTATTCCTGGATCTCAGACCCGTTTGGACTGCGGGCTCGAAATCTCATGCTAATGTGAGATTTGAGAAGCTCTGCGTCGAATAATGTCAAAAAGAATTTGAGTTCGATAGCATCCTGCGTCCAGAGAACCTCAAAGCTCCGGTAGAATAAGAATAGACTTCGTTGAATACTTTCATTTAATTAAAAGAAGCTTAAATTACTTCCAATGTGATGCAAATTGCCTCCTTTCGCTTTAAGGGAGTAAGATTGCAAAAAAATTTCAACGCCGCTCAAGATGTTTAGGGTTTGTCTCATACATAGCTTCCAAAGTGATCTCAGACCGATTTTAGAAACAATCAACGTGTTCAACGTCCGGATTTTGTTTATATTTTAATATTTATGTATCTCTTGCGACAATTTTTCTTTTTCGACAAATTATCAAAATAAATTTTGTATATTTGTCCGAAAATTCGATCAGTTACAGCTGTGATCTCCGCCAGCTATAGAGCACACAACTCGTTGAGGAAATCACACTCTGTGAGTGGGATCGAGAGCCCGACGGTAGACTTGAGGTGACCAGTTACTTAGGGAAGAAATATTATCAATAACTAATTATGGAATAATTTGTGATCGATGTTCTAGCTGAAGTGTTATTGCCTTCAGGTCTTTACAGTATGCTCTATATAATTCAGAGTGATTAAATTATTTAGAGTCCAAGTTATCACAGTAGAGTCACAGTAGTTAGTGTCCAAGTTATCACAGTAGAGTCCCAGTAGCTAGAGTCTGATATTTCAACACCGACTGACAATATGAGGTGATCTCTTTGGTCGATGATCATGGCGAATAAGCGAAAAATATTTAATTTTTACGAATATTATGTGCAGTCATTTACCAGTAATACTTTTCCCTCAGAGTCAAATTGTCTGTTGCACCTAAAAAAAGCTTGGTCTGAAACGCTTTCGACTTCAGAACGTGAATTTTCGGGGATATTAACAAAGTCAAGTGATTGTTGCATTATTCAAAGCATAGTTTTATTTTTCACCATTTTTTAAAGCAATAAACTTCATGTATTTCTCGTACAACTCACATAATTGTCCAAAAATGTTCAGACAAAATTTGTGGTTCAATTTTGCATGATCTTTTAAACAAAACTCGCTCCCATTCAACGTTCGTGCTCCTTGTCTTATCTGGACTCGATTTTTGTTGCTTTTCAAAAAAAATTCGGAAAAAAAATTTTAAGTAAAAACTTCATTTAAACTTTCGCTTCGTAAAATTTCCTTCTTCTCCTGCGCCCCAAGATCAAATAAAAATTCATGAAAAGAGCTGCTTTTTATCTGACGCTTTTCAGCAGAACCTGCACTCTGATGAGATGAAGATGGGGTTGTACAAAGCCATCCGACGATCTCCAAAACCAGCAGTTTGCCCCGGCATCTGAAATGAGCTTTATAATAATGAAATTATCGAATCATTTAGCTAAGTTTTCGATTTTATCGAATAAGTTTAAACTTGGGTAACATGATTTGGGTAACATATTTTTACCTCTTGCGGTATTTAGTTTGTTTGGCCCATGGAGGTAAGCCGGGAAAAGTAATTTACATATGGCATCCGTCTCATTGAATTCAGAGCCATCAAATTTTCTATCTGAAGGAATGACACGCTGATGCCTGTAGAATTACTCCTAGGAATCGGTATCCTGATTTTTGGAGCTCAGTAACATTATTATGTTTACTTTTAAAATAGCAGAAATAAATTCCGCAGAAAACTGGAACATTCAGCATTTTTTCACTCAATATCTTTGAGACGCTTTCAGTTCTGTGGAAAATCCAAGCATTGAAAAGTCACGCCCTTCACCCAAACAACGGCATCGCTTTGTCAGCTCTAGGTTGTTGCCGGGTGTGGCATTATCTGAGGTATGCCCCGCTGAAGGTTCACGGGGAACAATTACTTCTCGGTGCTTTCGGTTGGGCAAACAAAGAATATTTCAAGATGTAAGACATAAAAAATCAATCGGCGGACAAAAGAGTTCAAGCCGAGAAGACAAGCTTGAGGACTGAATGAATGAAAAGCTGTGAGTCTCAAAGTTCACTAGAAGGAGTGTTTGCCCTGCGGCATCGATGAAAGGTCTAATTACAGACTGGATTTTTACATGACGCTACCTGAGCTTTCTAGCAGAAATGTTTTGTTACATCAATCAAGTTCTGCCTGTTATCATTTTCAGCATTAGAAGATGTTGTACAGTTTAATTCGATGAAAATGAAAAACCTGTGGACGATGATATAGGGCTTCACGCTTCTTTCTACAATATCATATACATTGACTAATAAGCTTCGGCTCTCGAATTATGAAATCAAATAGTTATTTTGACATTTTAGCCTGCTTTGGTTTCCATGCCACTGATAAGACGCAGTCTACATGCTCACATTCCTACAGAACTTTTTACGCTCACAGATATTCGAAAACTCGGAAGCAGCGTCGCTCCAAAAAATGCGGTGCAGGTCCGGTGGTAAGGAAGGTCGTACGTCAAAAGACCGAAGGTCGGCCGTCAACGTCTCGAATTATGAGGATGAAACATGCTTCTTTTTTGTTCACGTCAGTTGCGTCAGCAAAGATGGAGCCACACCGTCGCTTTTTTGTGTGTACGCTTTTCAGAGATTGTGATGGGTCTCGCTGGCATGCACCGTCCAAATTGACGCCTCATGTGAAATTCGTTGAAGTTGACCTTCTTGCGAGTCGGATTTGGTGTTACTTGTTTTCGGCAACAAACAACGGGACAAAGGAGTGGCCTAATCTCTAGCTTGACCGAGGTGTATTTTTTGAGTGTATAAACTGAGAAGTTAAGAGTTTGTCAAACTACGATAAAAATGTAACATATCCAACTAGTATTAAGTGAAACTATTTATACCTTACTCTAAGTAGGAGTCATATGCTATATGCTGTTTGTAATGGGAAATTAGCTAAACAAAGTAAATTTTTTATAGGATTTAAATTACTAGTAAACATTCAAATTTTTAGTATTTTTTAACTCACAGCACTGTTGTTCTGTACAAAATTTGCAATTGAAACCTTTTTAACTTCTTGCATTGAGCGCTTTCAATGTTACTTAGGAATAAAATAACATATTTACGGGAATGAACATGAATAAATACAGGGTAGAAAAGATTTTCTTACACATGGTGCATGAGATCTCGAAATACTTCCAGCACCAACACAGTGTCGCCTTGTAATGCCGTTTGATCATTATTGTTTTGAAAACTTCTTTTCACTTACATAAAACCTTTTAGAGATAGCATATCATTAAATTGAAGCCGTAATACGTGAGATCGAACACCCTAGAGCGTCGCCTCTAACTGGATCTGAAAGGAAAAGAGCAGTTTCATGAAGAGGAAACATGCAGCATTCATTTTCACCTGTGGTCGCTGAGGCGCTCAGTTCCGCAAAAACTTCATTCGTCCAAATTCCCGCCCTTCACCCAAATAAATATGTACGATCGCTCCATTCGTGGGTGCAGCTGTGAATCGTTTTGTCATCGCCCATAGGCTCAGTAGAAGATTTATGTGCTTCGCGGTTCTTTTATGTGTTGAAAATATAGATGGCTCTTTGCTGGCGGCATTCAATCAGAAGTGACCGAAAGAACGAATTATTCTGTAAAATAAGTTCTCTCTACGTATAAACATATGCAGATCCTAAGACTGCTCACGATGGTTGAAGAACCTTACTGAGGTGATGAGACTCACGTTTTTCATTTCTTTGAACAATTCAGTTCACTTTTCTTGGTCTAAGATAGAATGTGACATAGATGAAGGTTTTTATATACACATGTAGAACTTGAAAATAAATGCTTATTGGCGAGTTCCATTATTGTATCAGAGACTGAGCCATAGGAGGTGAGGTTGGGGCTGATGAATGATATGACCTTTTTGAGAAGAGGGTGCGAGTTTTTACAACTTGGACACGAAGAAAGAGAATTATAGAGGAAAAATACCTGTAATTCTTACGTTATTTTGGACTTGACCTGCCCGTGCAACCAAACTATTTTGGCATCGAATAACTTACTCATGAGAGTACGTACATATACATCTGTGCTTCAAAAATTGCCGATGAGAATAAAACTCACCATATCCAATTCTTGGCCAAATACCCTCAAGGTATTTTTCAAGGAAAATGTAACAAAAAAGACCGAACACAGACGAAGTGAGCGACTTCACTCCAATGTTTGTGATTTCAGGAAGTGTTCGAGTTATACTTCAATTATTTATGGATGCGCAAAATTTAACTGAAATGTGAGTTTAAATGTCCGGAGACTTTGTGCCATATTCACATCCAATTTAGAAATTGGTGTCCACCTTGAGCCCGAATCACAAATATTCATGCATGTCAAGTCCTATGACAACCGTCGTCTATAGATAAGAGCTATCAGTGTTTCCATTATTTTATTCAAAGTTGACTAAGAAGTGAAGGTTCATAAAGTTTCGAAGGAAGTACTAGGAATATGTTAAAAGCTTTGACTTTTCCGAAATAGTGTCTCACAGGAGAAATTAACTGGCATAGCTAAAAAATAAACACCACTTGCGAATTACCCGCAGTCAGAATGACTATGAACGAATACGAAGAATTAAAACAACATTGAATTTTATCATTTTTGTTTGCGCTATTAACTGGGCCCCAGAAGTTCTGCCAAGAATATCCTGAAAATAAGATACTCGAGGAAACTTACAAATTGATAAATCATCGTATGATTATGATGGAAAATGCTGAAGCAGCTGCACCTGCTCCAGGCAAAAGAAAATAGTTTAAACCATCTATTTCAACCTAGGATTGCCAAGCAATGTCGTGTCTTGATGCCACCGGTAATGGAGCTAAAATAATAGTATATTTTGATTCATTATTTTATTTCATTGTTATTAATATTTTTTCAAGTGCTGAGGTATTTTTATTGAATAGATTCAGGGTCTTAATTACTTAGCGATCCGAAATTTTAGCACTTGAGACCAAAATCTCATCATTCATACATGTTTTTAAGCGAAATATAACCCAACTTTAGGAGGGCTCGACACCTATGCATTTAAAATATGAGACTTAAAGCTCCCAATTTCAGGTACTGTTCATGTGAAGCGACGCTGAAATTATTTACAGTCGCGCGACCTGAAAGCTCGAGCTGCCAGGAAGGAAGAGCTGGAGGAAAGAAAGCGACCAAGTCTGGAGAGTCGCGGCGCGGCTACGGTGGTCTGGCAGAGAACCCTTGTTTCTTAATAGAATCAACGGCGCGTGCTTCCTAGCGTCGTCCAAATGAGTCCGGGTCCATTGTAGCGAAACCTTCTAAAGATTTGGTCGGAGAGCGCCGTGATTTGGGGCGCAATGAAGCCAACCTATAGTGAGACCTCGCTCTCAGAGGTAAATGAAATGACAAGAATAAGATAATGAAATGTGGTTCCGATGCTGCATGGTCATAGCCAACGTCGATTAGACTGATACAAAAATGCGAAGAGATAAACGCTGAATAAATTTATTTACCTGAGTTCACATCAGAATTTCATAGCAAAATGCTTTATTAGTACGATACAATTCAGTAGTAGACGTGCCCCGCCAAAACTGGCGGGACAAATGATATTATATTCTTAAAATGCGCTCTTCTCTACGGTAACTCTGACATGAAATAATGCTAATTTTAGGGCCACTGATACGGACTACCTCATTTGACAGTCTCGCTGCTAATTCAGGAATAGACATCCTGGAATTTTCTCTTATCTAAATGCATATAGGAGCGTGACAGAGAGACAGACCAACCACCCAAGTATGCCAGCAACAACTGTGTGTTGATGAAAAATGTAGTAACTATGAACTTAATCTTGAATTGCTTCAAAGAAATGTTTACTCAAAGATTCATTTGATACTTTCAACTTTATGATACTTGACGTATATGGCGTGAATTTTTATATATTGATGAATTATATTAACAACGCAATAATGGTCACGTCACCCATACAATGATCGTACAATTATTGTATGATCATATTGATTAGGGATGTGAGGTAAGCTCATGTTAATCTATGCCTATGCACCATGTATTGGATTGAATAGGATGTGTACTCACTATCTATCTATTGAGTTGCATTCCCGGCTAAAGTGGGAGATGTAGTATAAACCCGGAAATATGAGTAAATAGAAATGAGACAAGCATATTTCAGAATCAGACTAGCAGAATTGAGTTAGGATTAGTAGTAGTATACTTATCTAAACCTGTACGATACGTATATGCACACACATATCACCAGTACATACTCCGTACTCGATAGCAGACAAAAATCGACTAGATTAAAAAAAAAATAGTATGGGAAAATTACAAATAAAATTGATTACTGATTATATTCATCAATCAGCTAAATATATTTAGAATGGATCTTGACGCCATTCAGCTATCAATCTAAAATTAAATCTCTAATAAAAGTTGCATTGAAGCAAATCATTGTCACGTCTCCGACCGATAAACGCCCTAGACGTGGTTGAAATTGCTTCTTTGATCTCCTGCTATGTCAACATTATGAACATAACTTCTATAGAGACGTGCAGGTCGTGTTCGCTTTTTAAATTAATGGCCATAAAAACCTAATTTGCCATAGATTATTGAATGATCCTTGCTCTGAATATGTTGCCGACGATTTTCATTGACATGAATGTACAGACGTTGTTATCAATTCATATTTGAAAGTAAGTTCGAGAGAAAATTCACCGAAAGTGTTCTATGTCGTGGAGGTTTTAGATGTTAATACACGTTCTGTTCTTTCGTCGTCGCGCAGTTCTGAAACTAAAAAAAAAATGATTTATTTGTAAGCACTTCGTAAAAAAAAATATTGGTCTCATACTATACATTTCAGCAAAAAACTAGAGGCACACAGTTTATTCATTTTCCTGTCGTAAAACTGTTAAATTACCTTACATAAAAGTATCATTTTGGAAAACATTTCATCAACGTTTTGCAAATTTTAAATGACAAGGAGATGTAAAACCCGTTGGTAAAGTGGTACGATTCTAAAAATAAATTTATTTTACCTAAGATACTAGCAATCATTATTTACTTTACCTAAGATACTAGCAAGCATTTTTAGGTTCGTACATCTTCGCGTATGTAATGACCTGACTAAAGTGAGTATTGTCTATATCATTTACTTTTTGTATCTAATCGAGGTGTTAAGACCACCAAAGCTGTTGTATGTACAGAGCGTACAAAGAAAGTGTGATGTTCCTCGACTTCGCCAAACACAAGAAAAGAAGCAGTGGCTTCGGTCGCCTCAACAAAATCTGACTGAACTCTGCGGTGTTGTTCCCTCTGAATGCAGTCCTAATCTCATCAGGAGAAACTTTAAGCACCTTGATTGAATGTAGTGAGCAAATGGTGGCTTCAAAGGCATTTTATTCACGTGAAAAACAAAATTATCTTAACAAACAATGAAAAGACACTACTTATGGAGCAAAAACTTCCACTCCAAATACTGTCAAACATTTTGCTTACTCGGGAATTTTATGAGCACATTATCATAGCGGCAAAGAATCTATGTTTTATATTTCAACTCCCTAATGTAATCGCAATACTAGGGGGCGTGACAATTTAATGAGATAGAAAATCCGTTCCTCTATACCGACGCGAGGGTTCAATACGCGTCAATTATTTTACTACAGGTAGAAGGGTAGATATAGCTGAGTTATTAAAATAACTTTTCACTGTGTAATGGGGTTGGAAAATATTCGAGCTCGTACAACAGTACATTGAAAGTTATTTCAAAAATTGCTACCAGTGCGGAATCCAGCTTCCGTTCAAAAAGGATTTACTGCAGCTACACGGTGACTCTATTTATTGTATTACGCAATGACCTTCATTCTATTTTCGTTTCAGAAATTTCTGGTTAAGAAAAAGCCCTTCAATGAGAACTCGAAAATGAATTAGACCACATCAAGAACTTCTGTATTACAGGGAAAACATCAAATGAGGGGGAGCCGGGAAAAATGAATCAAAGAGGCGAATAACAATGAATCGAGATGATAGAGAGTAAGGATGAATCGAGATGATCGAGAGTAAGAATGAATCAAGATGATCGAGAGTAAGAATGAATCGAGATGATCGAGAGTAAGAATGAATCGAGATGATCGAGAGTAAGCATGAATCGAGATGATCGAGAGTAAGCATGATGATCGAATGAGGATGAACATGAGAGAAAGAAATAAAAAAGCACGCTTGGCGAACGAGTCAGTGTAAAGAGCGACAAATTAACTGCGAGCTGAAAACTATCCAACGTTCTTTGTTCAGTTGACTGCAAATGAGCGTTCCTGTCACCAATGATCCACTGAAAGACGAGATGGCTGAATTGAGCAATCCTGCAATTTCTAGTCAATGCTCGTACTTCATACCTAGTCCATCTTTTTCGACGCCCCGGCGATAATGAACTATCGGGCGGCGATATAAGCGCTTGTAAGTTCAAGGTGCATTTTTTGTTGAAAATTAAGCTATAATTTATGACTAGTAAGTATGCTAAGCCATTGTCTTTTATCTCTTTTCATAACCAACTGTACATGTGTCAGTTATGGTTAAATGAAACGTTGTACATTTGGTTAAAGAAGCATCCTATATAAGTATGTTTCTGTTATAGCATGCCTGGTTAGCACTCAAAAAAGTTAAATGAAATAAGAAGCTCACGAGGGCGCACTTCTTGAACTTCGCCAGATGTGAAACCCACGAGTAGACATTAGAGACTTAATAATTCCTAATATTTTATCGGGCAATTTTGTATCACGTCATTGCACAGGCCTAATTTTGAATTGAATAATCCTCTAACGGCCGAACTCGTAACGCATCATAATTCAAAAGAAATTGTTCCTCATCACAAGATTGATGACCACATTTACTTATCAACGAAGTGCAACTAAAGCAGTAACAGCAAAGTTAAAATGAGTCAGTTCAAAAGCGCAGGTAACTCGGCCGCCTTGTACAACTAAAGTTCAATTCAAGACTAACAGATCAACGAAATAAATTTGGCATTGAAGTGGAACTTCCAGAAGGGATGCTTCAAGCCAGCAATGTCGACCGTCAAACTGGGGAGCTTGCATGATCCTTTTTCCATAAAATGTCAAGAACACAGCAGATGTGAGTTTTTCTGACAGATTACACACAGTAGGAGGAATTCCAGTTGAATATTTCAACTGCCCTGGAAGAAAGCGTGATAATCTTTATGCTCTGAGACGTGAACAGAAATTTGCTGCTCACCAGGATGCAAGACAAGAGAGGTGCTCAAGATGCAGTGTAAAAGAGCAAAAATATTTCTGTCATCGCTGCTCTAGACTAGCCTATAACAAGAGAGGTACTCGTGACTTGAAAACTTTCAGCAATGCCGGTCCCTTTATCTGTCATGATCATTACTAAAAAGAAAAAATCAACAAAGGCATTGACAATACAGAAAGTTTCTAGGTAATGAACATCTCTCTCGCCATATAAAGTAGAAGAGCAGGGCTGAGTACAGGAAAATTAAGCCCTCGTACCACGAGTATTTATAACTGCTGGCTGCGTAATTGTCGTACCTTGATTGAAGCAGTACAATTAAAATAATTTTCTAGTAAATTGAGTGACTTGGTACCTCTGAAGGCCAAAATATAATTTCACAAATGTCTCGTTCTGTTGCTGGAGAAACGCGATCGTAGTCCAATTAGCATTGAATATAAAAACGAATGACGTACATCAGTTGATTACTCAGGGTAGGCTTGTTATGTTATTGTTACCGAGAATCAATCGATGCTATTTCTGAACGACCGGGCTTGGAAAACTAAGAGAAACAGTTGAATTTGAATTCCTATATACAAATCTATGTATTCAAAATTCAACTCATATTGGCTTCATAGGTGCGTATGTACATTGTAAATACATAGGTTTATTGACCTTCGACCTTCAGTGATTATTTCTTCCTTTAGATCGGGCAGCTACTGTGACATCAATTACAGAGCAGATTTCCCCGTGTTTGAAAAAGCGCGAATTGTTTCATCAGGAAGAGCTGTCTCTATTCCTCGCTTCATCCTGGAGTATGAGAAAGGAAAAACTGAACTCGTTATATAATATTATGAATATTATGTGTACATATCTGTCCATGTACATATCTGTCCTCCAGCTCTCGCTATCTCTCTCAGCAGCAATCCAACACCTTCTGACCATTCCCTTGAGAGAATATCCGTTCCAGATGGTGACTCTCTTATACATTGCTATCCCACTTCATTGAGCTCATAGGCCCTCTTTTTGCTCAAAATAGAGCGATAAATATGTGGAATCCTTTTCGCGGCCCCTCTAGGGGAAGTTGTTTGGTGATTTTTCACCACAATGCCTTCCAACTCTGATCGGTCTCTCGCAGTGAGTTTAAAGGTTCTGCCGGAACTACGCCCACAACCTCGTGCTTCTCGTCTCAAATTCTGTCATGTTTGTGGGCACAACAGCTCTCGAAAACAAAGACAAGCTCAGATGCTCTGATGACCGCAGCTACTGCAATTCGAGCTCAGACAATTTCTCGTTGTGAACTCTAAGAGCGTGCACTGTTTAATGCCCTTTATTCTACAGCAGGACCTCAAGACACAAATATTCATTATAGACAAAAAATAAGCCCATCTTCAGTGAAACGCTTTGATCAACTTGGACCTTGAACGGATATTCAAAATTTATATATGAGGGTTTTGTTGACTATTGACGTAAAGTTATTAGTTTCCATTGAATTATTAAACTCCTGTAGACATACGAATATTATTTTTCTGGACATTAAAGAAGAAAAAGTTAATTTGTAGAGAAAAAATTAGCACTATTTAATTGCAAGGCTCTATAACAGTAACCGTGTACTCTGGTTGATATTCATAGAAATTTTTTCGCATGTTTGTACGATTGTCCTTGCTCTGTTTTTTACTAGGGAGTATCATTTTAGAGAAGTATGCACTAGAAAAATTTCTGATCTTTCATGCTGTCAATGGTCAAAGCAGATAGTAGCAGATAGTTTCATTTTGAATTGTCAGTGAATTTTGTTTTGACGCTAATACAACTTAAAGAAACATTCGCAAATACCAATGAAATAATACACAACAATAATCTCTGGATATTGGAGTGTTATGGTAGGTTGTAGAGAATAGTGAATGGTTTTCTAACTGAACTCAGAGAAAATCTAGTGCTTAACTTGACGTTTATCATTTGTCTGAACGATACCTTTGACAGTAAATTGCGCATCTGTATGTTATTTTTCAGAACGTCATCGAGGCAAAATTTCTGTCACATTACAAGTTTTGGCGTTCTCTGCTTACACCAATTCGCATTGCACCAATTTGCATCGCACCAATCTGCAACGCACCAATTTGCAATAAAAAAACACTTCCCTTGCTCAAGGTCTCATTTTTTATCGTTTGATCCCAAGCTTCCCTGCTTACTTAAGACATACAGAGATCAGTTATGAAAACAAACTTGCATTCATGTCGGTAAATATTTGTAGATAAATTGAGGCTAAAATAAGTATTATAAACAATCTATCGACATCAATTTTCTTGGCTAAATTAATGCTCTGGTATTTCTTGTTTTGGATTCTGAGTGTTTCAAATGAAGCTCCGGTCTGAAGAGGTAATTGATGGCTGTTTTATCCACGACAGAGATTTACTTGCGTCTTTTGTAGACAGCACAAGAGCTCATTTCTAGCTCAAGTGCACAAAATCCCATTTTGTGTTTGCCGGTTGTGTGCAGTTGCGCAGCGTGATTGGGTTTGTGTTCGGTGCTTAGAAAAGTATTATGCATGTTTCCAGTCACCTTCATCATTCCAGATTTTGAACTGAATATGATTTCATTAACTGAAGAACGTGCATTTAATCGTTGAAAATATATTTCTCGGAACCATCAAATCTGCAGTGTACGGAAGTCGTTTACGCAAGCTGGATGTTTTGAAAACAACGGGAACAACATTTGTGATGTTCTTTTGAAGAGGGCGACTGATAACAGTGTTTATCAAAAGACTGAGATAGATCCGACCATGCACTGTTGCTAAAGGGGGTCAATTTCTGCAACATTTGTATTTGTTGGACAAAGTTACCTCCTATTCTGCGTATTGAAGTTTGCTTGTTGTATACGTGAAACTGAACATATATGTATTTAAAGTCCTCAGGTGACCTGCACTGTGAAGATGTAAATGTACTGCATAATTGAAGGTTACTATGTGCTTAGCGCTGAGGTGGTCTGTTGAAATTTTGGCACGTTCAGTAGTTGTGCTTGCAGGAAGAGGTCGTAATTTTGATGTCGTTTGTCTTAAAGCCTCGGTGTACCATTATGGAGCTGGTGAACAATAGGATTTAGTAATGAGTATAAGGTATAATATGTGCTCCTAAGTAGTGAGCTGTACAAACTATTGTGTTCGTGTATAAATTGCTTTCAACATGTGCCTCTTGTAATTTGCAGCGATTTCTATTTCAGAATGTTTTGTTGCTACAGAATATTTTTCATCAATCGAGGTCGTGAAATGTTCAAATTCTTTAGGATGGGTGAGAGTTAATTTTTTTTAAAAAGCGGAGTAAAAACTAGCAACGCTCAAAAAAAAACGTAGGACGCGTGACTATAGCCGCACATGCAGTTATTGGATGCTTGTAGTACCATATAGTCGAAAAAAGGAAATTTTTAAACTGATCCTAATGAATATTATTTGCCAACTCTTCTTTTTCGGGCCGTTTATTTTTCATGTGCAATAATTAACCCCAGCTTTCGTGGTAAGAGACGCAAGGGTTCACAGCTAATGGCTCACTGAATGATTCACAAAGGATTCTTTTCTCTTCATTATTTAAAGTCGTGAACCTGAGTCAGACACATGCCTGGTCCACCAACTCTGGGGATATAATTGAATAGAACGGCAGGAGTCGCGGCGTCTTTAATCCATTAGAGAGAGTTGCTCTAATTTCTCAGGTGATTGTAACTCGGCTTTAGTCGTCGCCTGAACACCCGAGCGCTCCGTGCGTGTGGTGCAGATAACACGACGAGGTACCGCTGCAGGTCGCGCCTCCTGCATGATAGTGCTAATTGCAAACGGAGGTTTTTAGCTCTTCTCAGAAGTACTCTATTAATAGAGACGTACTCGCATGTTGCATTGAAGGAAATAATATTGAAAATGGCTAGTGGAACGATCTGAGGGGTCTATTCTTGGGTTGCTACCTAGCGCCATGTTGATAGGCTATCAAATTTAGATATTACTACTGCATCACATTATATCACCTTCTCGGTACGTCGGCCCTAGCGCGAACTGAGACAGAACACAGTATAGGAATGCAACAACAGTAGGGGTGGTAGTAAACAAAGGTTGCTGGCGCTTTAGAGAAGCACCGATGGAAATGAGAATGAAGCAGTAGAAATATAAAGAACGGAAGCCCCTAGAGCCTTTGAGAAGTATTCCACTGCACAACGAAGAGAATGGGACAGAAAATAAACAGCTCATGGTAAGCGCAATCATCGAGGTTTTCTTGAAGGCCATCATCATGACGAAGCAAGTCACGCGTTGGAAAAAATGACGAATCAACATAAAACATGAAATTTTATGAGTAATGGTAATTTAATTCTCTAGCTCTAAAAACGTGCAATTTTGCGTTTTTTTATCTAATAGAGGAAAGTTAGCGTAATAATTACGGATAAACAAAATTCTTGCACCAGGAGATAGTCAGAGCCTTTTTATGTACGAGTATATATCTGAAAATAGAAATTAAATGACTCTCACTAACAAGTTGTCATTCGCATTTCGAGATAGTGAAAAAACATCAAATTCGAAAAGTCTCCAAACCAATGTGAAATACACTTGGTTGACATTTAGTCGAATTCTTCATAGAGCGAAATCCAAATTTATGATAATAGGTAGGTGAAAATCATAGACATAAACATGTATGTAAATATCTATAAGTCATTTCGAATACAGATTCCTTCGCAGTTTACTCGAATGATAAAATAGGGCGATCTTTATTCTTTCGAAACAACGTAGTGTTTTCTAGGACCGTTTGATTACTTAAAGCTAGAATATGAGGTTCAAAAGCCGTTAATAATGAATTATTGAGGTTAGGTTGTCCATAAATTGTAATTATTGAAGTTAGACTAGACTGCAGCAGTATCGTTTACCTGCAGAAACTTCATTTTTTGTTCTGGTTCATAACTTTTTGGAATTAAGTTCTTATTACTCAGATGAAATGAAAAAGAATTTAATTTTGGAGGAACTGGGGCAAAAACTAAAGTTTCATCCTTCATACGGTACCAGCCTAGCTGAACAAAAAAAATATTTTCCTTATGAATTTCTTTTTGAATTTCCTGACCATCACTCATGCACCCTAAAATATGCAGAATTCATTTTCTTGTGAAATTGTTGAACTACGGTTTTTTCCTGTAGATTTCAATTCTATCCTTTATTCGAATGTACATTCCCCTATTCTGATGCTTCCGGAACTGGTATAGCACCGGCACCCAGCCAGACCGACACCCTACATCAGTTTTTCTCGACTCTGTCTACATCTGACTTTGTCTACCCTTGACTCTATCTACCCTTGACTCTGTCTACCCTTGACTCTACCCCTGACGCGCCCCACCTAGGCAAGAGTGAATATTTTTTGTAGCTTCAACCGAGACCCGCTCCGTGGGGGTGCGAGTTTTAAGCTTTCCCTTCTTTGAGCTTAAAAAATGACTCGAACAATTACGTAAATAATCCTGATTGTTTCTTTTCAATTTATTCACATTTGCTGCTTTAGTGAAACAGCATTCATCGCATTTCATATTTCGTGATCAATAAAGCGTGCATTTCAGATTTGATATTAAGTAAAGAAGAGGGAGTCGGGAAGCTATTTCGGGACCTTGTCACTGTGGGGTGCTAGGCTGGGGGACACCTGAGGCCTTGCCTCATTTTTAAAGCTAAGGCCCAGACGAGGGACTCTGCACACACACGTCATTCTTGTACGACCAACCGATAACATTGAAAGCTTTCTTCATCGTTTTGTGTGTACTGTGTGTTTTGTGTTTGTTGTGTGTGTTGTGCGTGTGTGTGGTGCTTGAGTTTGAGTGTTGTGTTCGTTGTGTGTGTTATAAACTCTCGTGTGTTCTCGTGGTGTTGTAATACAGGAGCGGTAATAAGATTTTGATCATCATTTTACAAGGATAATGTATGTGTGTAGTTTCGATGAGAGGACATCCAGGAATCATGATGAAGAGAACGTTTTACAAATTTCTTAAATGAAGTCCCAAAAAAGTTTTCTCTTCAATGTACGCACAATTATACGCCAATGTACCATTGCGCCAATGGTACCTAAAAATGTACCATTGTGCTTTAGCTCAGCGACTGATGTACTTCCTTAAGTGATTGTAGAAAACAACTTTGAAATTCAGAGCATCACAATAATATCAGCTTGTTTTCGACTCAACGTACACAAAAAACACATTTTGAAAATATTTCAACAGGAAATTTAGAAATTTGAACTCAGGATTCGCTTCAACCATATTTAAAACCATTATAACGCTTAAACCATTATTGTATGCAGAACTTTTTCTCAAGACTCAAGGCTCGGAGTCTTATCAATATTGTATATCTGGTGATAAAAGACGACAAAAGTCACCGTATTTAGGTCGCTGCTTCCTGAACGACTCACATGGCTGTGTCAAAAATAGATGTTGGTGAATGCCTTGAGTAATTCTTGCCTCTTAACTTTACGTTGCCATTGAACAGTTAAAGTGATAGGATAAATTATTGACGCTCTGTTATTTTTCGATAAGTAAGTACCTTATTAAATCGAGTTAATCTAGGGAAGGTTCGGCCGAATAAGGAAAGAAAATGATGACGTGATCGAAAGCTTGTATTGCAATGGAGCTCTCTAAGCCCTACATAAAAAACAAGGGCGACAAAAACAACGCCTCACAGATGCAGTAGTGTCCTGCCTGATTGAAACGAAATGCGCCTCAGGCTCTAAAGCTACCCTGGGACGAGATTTCATTATGTTTTGATGAGTGAATCTAAATAACTCCAAAATAACGCTCAGCTGCGTCCACGCCATTATATCTTGCTCAAATTGGTACGCAGCAGTTACCGTTGTAACGGGCCGCTCTACGAGCGCTGGAATGTAACCTCAAGAGTACTTGTACAACGACCCTCCTTTTATGAACACGCTAGAAATTCCTCTTATACTTTGGAAAATTGTTGTCACGTGTTCAAAAGTTTCAATCGACGTGAAAATTCAATGCTGCAAAATCTGAAACAAAGTAGCTCTGAAATTCAGCTGTACCACTTCAACGTTGTGCCTGTCTTGCACTCGAAGACCTTTCCCGGAAATAACTGGTTACAATCGTCAAATATTTTAATTTAATTCCGATAGTAAAAAGTCAGTAATTAAAGCGAATTTGATAGAATCCAGCGTTGGTAGTGCAATGCGTGCGACTAATTCTTTATTTTATTTTCTCGGTTCACTATCATCACGTTCTTTCTCATCGAGATAGCAGGAAATATTTGTTTCATAAAGTACGTCGGTGAACCCGAAGCAATGTGAGTTTTAATTAACTATACATAGTTATTAAATGCACAAAGGTGAATGAATATCTAGATTAGCTTAAGCATGCGTAATCCGGTCGAGCGAATGGAGAACTTGAAAGATTGTCTCGGACTATTTGTTTGCCCACAACTCAAGATCGATCATATCAACCTAAAAGCAAAATTTCAAAAGTAGCCTATCGTACCTCACAGCAGCATTTAGTCCAAAACCGGTTGCGCTAATATTCCATAACATATCTTTCGGATTAATACAGATTACCTCGGATTTAGCCCAGCTTGTGGGTTCATTACTAAGCACTTTCGTCGAGATTCACTGAGTTGATGTACCTGAGTTCTGAGTAGCAGCCACCGTGATGTACCTGTGTTCTCAGTAGCAGCCATCGCGCTCGCCATTGGTTGCGTCATTTGCATTCTATCGGTCTGCTGGAATTAGCGAGATTGCCCTAACTAGAACACTGGTGCTTAATTGCCTTAATCGCCATGTGCACTGAAGAGATCATCCCAATTAGTGGCATTCGCCTCCGTAATGCCAAACTGTCCAGGAATGGACATCTGAATATCTAAAGAGGCGTCCTCGTCCGAATTAAGCCGCAGTTAAATCCTAAAGTCGCCTCTATGGATTGAGACCGCTAGCACAGATGAATGAGGGGCAGCATTTAGGCCTATTCCTGCTCTTACATCGATCTAACGTGAGGTCAAATGAAAAGTGAGACTTTACGCTCAACATTATGAGGTCATTTCGTCAAAAATGGGTCCTTGTAAAGCTCTTATTTTGCCCAGTCCCACATTTGAAGGATTTAAAACTGAGCTTATTTTTCGGAGGTCATTTCTGACTTTTTGAAAGATGGTTACATTTCGAACCACAAATCACTTGCGAGATAGATTTTTCTTTAATTTGACATTTAAAAAGTACTTTTCTGTATATAATGCTGCGCAAAAGTATAACGGTGCATATCACGACATGTAATCTACAGAAAGTTGCAATGCTAAGGCACCAATACTTATAATAGGTTTCGAATGTGTGCGTAAATTTCATTTTTAGCTCAGTCACGGAATATAACTCAGTTACTTTTCAGGATGAGCATTCAAACACGCAACACGTTCATGTTTTCTTATCTTTCTGAAGTTCCATTCGGAGCAACGTGTATCTAGAAGAAAAAACATTTGATGTTTCTAGATTTGCACACCAATAGAAAATCTCTTCCCAATTGATGCAAGAAGCTTTACTTGCATTGAATTGCCAAAAAAATATGATTGTGGTTAATCTTTATAACTTCATCGTTCAAGGAATGCAGTGATAGAACAATTGATATTGAGATGTTTGCAACTACGGCCAATTCACACAAAATAAATGGAAAATGATGTCATCCCGGGAGATTATTTTCACACTCTCAAACACATTATTTCAGGTTACAGCCAGAAAGAAAACAGCTACCCACATATCGTCAGAATCGTTTTTCCATTCTGATACGAATTCAGGGAACTTACTTTACTCACAACCAACACAATTTCATTTGCAAAGCGAGGAATTTTGAAATACATTGAAGATGACACTCGAAGTCAGGACATTTCGCCAGGGTATCACAACAAACTTGCATGTTTTTTTCCACGTAACTTCTTATTTTAAAGTGTGAACATTATGACGGAAAAGTTTGTGCGCACGATTAACGAGTGCTACGTGGTGCTACGTACGGGACGTGAGGTGAGCCTGGGGTACCATCGATATATAGTTTAGACCTGATTTAGTTCTTGATAATTACTTTCTACGACAATTCTTTTCGAACAATATATGTTTACAAACTCAAATCTTTCATGCACTTCCATCAGTTTGCTTCATGACAAATTTATATCAATAACCGTATTCGAATTTACTGGTATCCTACAAGATATATATGTAAAAAGAGGGTAATTTCATTTTTAAGTAACATACGTCTAGGTAGAACATATTTCTATTCAATTATTGTCGAGATATATTCACTTTCGAGTTTGATTAGCACGGTGAATAAATTGTTATTGCAATTAATTATTTTATCCAAATATGTGTGCTTAGGGAAAATTATTAAAAAGTCATATCAAATAAATGACACATGCTGATTATACTTTTGAAAGAGTAGGATTTGGCTCTCACAGATTAATTTTCCTATTTGGATGGTATTTTTAAATGGAATCGATTAATCTTGTACGTTCTAAGTTACATGAAAGTTATGTAAATATTTATCGAAATTATCATTCAAAATTCTCAGCGAATTATGAAAAACATGTTAAAATTAATTTGAAAATTGATACATTCGTTACAAGTCTTAGAATGACTGTGCATTTTGAATTATGTGAAAATTAATAACTCGCAAAATATCTCAAAATTAGTATGGCGAACAGAAAAATATAATTCTCACTGAATTTTTAATAGAATTTTATCAGCGCCAATGTTGATTGCATTGATGAGAGGTTAAGTCAAAGGCGACGAGCGAAAGCTCGCAGCTCCCCAGTGTAGCTGCAGCCTGAAGGGGGGGGGGGAGGAAATGATGGCCCCCAAGGACAGCTGCAGTGGAGAAGACACTGTCCAGGCTCTCACCGATTTCAAGAATTTGTGGCGTGGGTCCAGCGCATTGGAATTGAACATCCACACGCAGTGAAGCACCTTAAAAAATGCGTTGCAAGTTACAGTATGAGGCATAAGTGGAACAGTGAATATGATAATCCTAAATCCTGCAACTACGTGCAAAATAGTTCACTTTAAAGATCTACAGGCCTGAAAAAGCACTACAACCTTGAATTTAGACAGCTCGAGAAAGCTATTAGCTAAGCTAAAATTACAGTGCAAGAAAAACACAGGCGAGACTGCACCAAGTATCACTGTGATTACCACCTTGTCACTGACGTTTTTTATACACGTCTTCGTTCACCACGTTACGACGTGGTGAACGAGGTCTCCAGGGCCAGCCCGTGCGAAGTCTGAAATCACAGGTGGTGGTTGGGCGCTACATCACGGGGAGGCGTCCGCAGAACATTACCGTGAAAAAAGGTCCTCGTATGATTATTGAACTGTAAAGACGAAGCTGCTCGCTAAAACGAAGTCAGGAGAACGATGGCAATATCGTCCGTTGGCCATGTCGTGAGCCTGATGACAGGTGAGAGCTCACGAGGTTTGCAGCAGCACCCTGGAGGGTTGTGTTCAGTTTTGAGACGCTCAACAAGCCGGAGCAGGTGAACGTAGCAGGATGGACAGCACAAACAATACTGGCGCAGTTTTTGAAGGATTAGAAAGCAAGACTGTCTGAAGAACTTCTGAAAAATGCGAACTGTCTGGAAATTATTCTAAGCTGAAGACGATAGGTGCATGTGAATTTCGTGAGAAATTGTCCATTGTGAATCCAGAAAACTATTTCTTCTACAAATATTCGAGTTTTTTGGTGGATTACTATACAATGATATTAAATAAAAATTATCTAACATGAAAAACAATAAAATGTTTCAATATTACGATATTGACATGTTCTACGTATTTTAAATATCTCGAATATTTCAAGAAAACCTCGGTCCTACATAGAAGACGTTTCACAATTATTTGCGGGCCCATTTTCATTTCGTCTTCCTTTCCGTTTCAAGATGCCGAGATTCCTGCCAAACAGTCAGCCGAAGTTCTTCCACTCGCCATCTCGGATTAATAACTCGCTCTAACTAACGAGTTTGGAACTCGTGACGATGTTCGACGCTGACGTACAGACGACCTCACGTCAGCTCGGCCACATCACTCGGCGCGCTCACAGCGGTGTTTGCGGGGGAAAACGTCACGTTTACGCTTTGTGGGGCGCACCATTTCCACCGACACGCTCACATGAAACTAATTTATGATAATCAACGACGAAAATAGGACTTGCGTTACGGCGCCGTCTGCCCCACACCACGCTCGTGAATAGACAACATTTAGTGACGTTTTCAATCCTACTTGACTCATGCAGTAGACTTCTGAAGGGGGAACGGGGATGTGGAGGGGGAGGCCTGTTTTATTACCCTATAAATATTTATGATTCATATGCAATCTGGTTGCATGATTAATGTTAAGAGTCGAGGAGAGCAGCTGTCAAGTTTATTTTATCATGGGTTGAGAACATACTTGTCTTGGGAGAACATAATAAATCGAATAGTCTAGTTGTCAAAACTAGGAACCGAAAATTCCTGATTTCTCGAGAATTTTTCTCTGAAGTCACCACAAACGTTTCCAGTATCATATTGCTTCAGTATTTCCTAGTAAACTTTATAAACTTCTTCGATTACTGTTTTTGCTTTGTCTTACATAATATTTCAGACCGGATTTGAGTGAATTGAAGTTTCTTCGTGCGGAAAAACTTGGACGGATTCCGTCAGTTCTGACGAAGTCTTCATTTCACACAAAATCACCACAGACGAATATCTCCTTCACGGTTTAACTGGCCATCAGAGCGGGCAGCGCACGCGTAATTATCAAGTATTAATTGCAGAACCGACGACTGAGGGATCCTGAACACGCTCACCACGGAGTATTTACGCGTTTTGTCAGGACTGAACGACGCAGTCCTGCATAGAGCTGAGGTGTCTGTCACCTTCATCAATCACGACACGTTTTACCGGTTGGTTTTCAATGCCTCACACCTACTGACTCGAGAGGGATGAGATGTGAGGCTTAAGCTTCTTTTTCCAAAGGAAGCATTCCGTGGCTACGTGAAAATCAATGCTTGAGCCGGAGTCGAAACCTTACTTCCCATCTGTGAGGCTTTCACGTTAACCAGTGCGCCATGGAACCTCTCCTGACATAATCGAGCAACATACTTGAGTGACGTACGGGCGATCCGAGAGATAAGACGTACTTATTTAAAGCATCACTTGGTTTGGGTTAAAATTTTTTAGCACCGAGTATTCGCAACATGTGTTCTTGACGCAAGAGCACATATATATTTAGAATCCCTGTAAATAAAATTTTGAACAAAAATCAAATGGAGCTTGAATCAAGTTCGTCATATTTTGAGAATCATCTGTACTTGGTAAAGTACTTCGTAGAAAATAATTATCCTGATTCATCATTATATCGCTCTGTTATAACCGAAAAATACGTCAAATATGCACTGTTTTCTCGTCGTTTGTACGTATCCTTTTTATTTGACATAATAAACCCCAAATAAGGGGTAAGCTGGGACGTTCGGGCTCGAATCCCGGTTCAGGCACGGAATTCCACGTAACCACGGAATAATTCATTTGGAAAAGGAAGCTCAAACCACACATTTCTCACATCCCTCATCAAGCCAGGAGTTGTAAGGCATTGAAAACTCAAAGGTAGAAAGTGTTGGCATTCATAAAGGTTCTTTTTTTATCTAGAGAACACGTTCAGCTGCGAGGGCATTTTTTCGTACAAAGGTTCTAGTCTTTTCATCACTGAGATATCATATCTTCTACAGTTTTCTCAGACTCACGAATGGCTTTACTTATTGTAAACAATTTAAGTGCAATTAAATTTTTTTAGCTTCTTGGCATGCGACTAACGTTTTCTACATTTTTTCTATTCAGAAGTTAAATTTACTCTATCGTTATCCTAGCAACATAACTGGCTGTAAAGATGATGTGATATCCATTGAATGATCAATGCACATGAGGGGATGGCTAAACATTCTCGTACCAGCTTAACAATTGATGCATAAAAAACAATCACTACACAACAAGGCTTTGCAATAATAACTTATGCATAAAAAACAATACTGCACGACAAGGCTTTACAATAACAATTATGCATGAAAACATACATATATTGCACAACAAGACTACGCAATAACAATTTATGCATAAAAAGAAATATTGCGCAACAAGACTTAGGAATAACAATTCATGCATAGAAACAAGTATCGCACAACTAGGCACTGCCCTTCTATGTAAAGACAACAAGACGACAAGACAATTCTATGTAAGGACAACAAGACGACAAGACAATTCATTGTAAAGACAACAAGACGATAAGACGATTCAATGTAAAGACAACAAGACGACAAGACAATTCAATGTAAAGACAACAAGACGACAGAGATGAGACGGCTGAGTCTTCTGAGCAGTCATTAGAGCTCCGTCGTAAAATGACGTCCTCTTGATTTAGTGAAGAACACGCGAGCTTTTTCCCCATATGATGATTGTGCTAAACCGTACTATCAAATTTTGGGTAGGAGATAAACATTTAGGTAGTCTTAATGCTTTTTTACCACCATTGCTTCGAAATTTTGACTCTCTTGATTCCTAAAGAAATTTAAGTTCAGTCAATAGGACGTGGCTTTGGAGTAATAATGGCTTACAGTTTATAGAAGTTAAAAATTGTCAAATGTTTAGGGCAGTCACAAAGTATGAAGAATTAAAAAACGCTAATGCAATGGTCTCAATTAACCAATTCTTAAGGGTCGGAAATATGGGATATTTTGAGGTGGCAGTGTTTAAAGATTTAAAATTCAACGGCACTTAGTCGTGGTATCGAAAATTGTCAAACTCCTCAGGAATCAATGAGAAAGAAATAAGAATTCTATCAAGGGTAAGATTATGTTTGACAACAGCTCAACATGACGTAAAACAATCAAATGGAAAGAACTACGAAAACTCGCATCCACTTGAATTGAAATAAAAATGAATGGCTTATGGAAAAACAGGCATAAACAGGTTTGCTCTGAAAAGTAAAATTAGCCTCTCCTATTCTCCAGTAGGAAAAAACATGAGAAGCACCACAAGTAAAAATAATTTTGGAGTGAACGCGCACTTCATTGAGCAAATTTTTGACGCAAAACTTGCCTTCCTCAAAAATACTCTCACTCTCACAGCACGGCCTAATCTCACAAATGAGGACGGAAAAACTCGTAGAACACACATGTTCTGCAGTGCATGCAGAGCAAACTTACGAGAGACCCTGAAGAAGAAACCAAGGTTTCCTTGTAGCTGTTTAAGATAAGGGGTTTGTTCCTCTTCTTGTTGTTCTTCAACAGGAAAGCCATACTCGGACGAATCAAAAGATCTCTTCGATGGCAATTGTCGTGAGCATTTGCCGACAGGGTTGCAAACTGATGTAGAATTCTGTTGCCTTTGATGTGTGAGGTAAAATAAACTCATGTAATAGTTGAATAATCAAACCTAAGAGGCTAAAGCGAGGTGTCTGGAAGGAGTTTTTTACAATTATTATACTTAGTATGTGCAAGTTGTGAGTTTGAGCGTTTACTAAAGGATGAGACGTTTCATGCGTCGTAAAAAGGACCGTGTATCTTAAATGAGGTGCGAGTGACCATATAGGTTTTCATTTGCATCCGTAATTCACGTTTTTTTTAGACTAGCTTATGTTTCTTTTCAAGTACGAATGTTGTTTAATGTTCTAGTTTGTTTCTTTTGAAAGTACGCAGCGTTCTATCGTGTAGCAGAGCTAAATTAAAAAAAGATTAATGAGAATTTCTGCAAAGGCCATCACGCTGGCAGGAATATGTTTCCTTGGGTCTGAAAAGCGGACCTCAGAATCTTGGCTTGTCTTCTGTTCCGAGAGGATGATCGCAAAATTGCCTCCGAGATTGCCGCTTAATATTCAAAATGCTAAAGACTGGTACCAGGAAATTGCACCGCCACGAAACTGTCCCAGGATAAAATTCTGCTACCATAGATTAGGTAAATTACCGGACTAGACACGATACAAATTAATCTAAGGTTAAGTGGAACTACTTCTGCAGTTTCAGTGTCGATTTTAGAGATACTCATCGCATTAATTGCACAATGTTGAATGGGGAAGCTTTGCCTGCACGAAAGGGTTTCTGTTCGTAGAAATATTTACATCTCAAGCAACAAATGGATTAGAGCCAGACTTTTTCACTATATAAATAATTAATTTTCGAAATGCTGAAAGAAAATGTTCGTCATAAAGTTTGCCAGGAAGTTGATGTACAGGGTGACCGAGAAGTAACTCCCTATTTTTCAGTATTATTACTTGGATTCTGAGCTTGCGTAATAATCACAAGAAATGAATAGTTAATGAAACTGTAAAGCGATGAGCTTTGTTTCAGAATTCAAAATGAGCACATCATTCACCGCTTGTCAAGTGCCCTGGGGACCGCATCAACAGGTCTCACTCGGAACTGCACGGCAATGTTTGTAGGCTTACAAAGTTTCAAATAAAATAAAAAGAATTCATCGGGAAAAAGAATAAAACACAGATTAAATTCCCTCGCATCATGCAAAATGTACAAATACTCGTAAAAAGCACAATAATACATGGACAAATTATTCGTATTTTAAAATAGGGAACAATCGTACTTCCCGATCCCCTTCAGAATGCCACTGACTGTAACATGTGAACGGAGGAAGACCGGGAAGTTGCAAATATTTTTCCGACTTAGAAGTATGAGTCTAACGCTCCATCCTGTTGTAGATGAAAGTGTCAAGGAATTAAAATGGTGATGAATCTCAACTGTGATGTTCTTCCTGGAAATTTACAGTATATCTTGACAGTCAATTTGGTCTCAATTTAAGCTGTGACAGTTTTGTGCATTATGATACAAAAATATATTAAATTTTTTCAGAATGACTTCTCATTTTATTTAATTTTTAAAACAAATTTCGCTATAATGTGCATGAAATAAATGACTCGATAATGCATTCATTTTAATTTCTTTGAAAATAAGGATTATGAAACTTGGCATACTCGGGTGAGGAAATATTCCTCGACCCATTTTAACAGAGGATAAAACCCTGCTGGCTAAAACTCCACTTCAGTATTAAAGACTTGCAGCAGATCCGTCCAAAAAGAATCGCTTCAACTGACTGCCTACCTAATTTTAGAAGCAATTTACTGCAGTCTTGAGCTAATTAGGTGTTCTTAATGTATATATTTGCGACTGCAGCTCTGTGTGTAATGCAGGAGCTCTGATAGCTGCTCAGCGAGGTTTGGCGACGCTTCATTGTCTCGTGTTTTATTTTAAAGTCGATTTTATTGAAACGTACAGCACACAAACGGGGCGCCATCACAGCAAACGGCAACTCAAGTTAGGACTTTAGTTCCATACTCGCATTTCTGCAATAGCTCCGCTTCTGAAATGAGTACGAATCTCTATTTTTGTACGAATTGAGACGATTCCTTCGCAATTGTGTTCCAACGCTTGGGTTTTTGATATATGATAGATTCCAAGCCATGAATTTTCATCAACTTCACTTTGAACATGCGCATGGACGAATAGGTAATTTTACCACGTGACAGAAGTATGCATAAATAAATTTGTAGAAGATAGATAGCAAACAGTATTCCCATAACTGTCATTTTCTATTCTTTAGTCATTAAAACATTGGTAAGTTAGCAAATGACGACTCAAAATCATCAAACACAGTAGCTCTTGACTAAAGCGATCCTACGTTTTACTGACACACAGGGTCTTGCAGATAAATCGGTACAATTTTTAAAGGGGTTGGCAATCCTGACCGCTCTTAGTTATAGCCCCGTATCAAACGAATCAACTGATGAAATTTCGATTTTGTGGAGTTAAGATTACGTAATGGAGCATGACAAACGTTTGGCAAATACGTGAACTTCTCGTCGAGGTCTCAGGCCTACTTACATTGTAGAGTCCCTCCGATATCCGACGCAGACAGTCCACGACGTCAGCAAACGTTTTGACGATTCTGGCCAAAACCAGAGATCGGCCCACGCGCCAAGAAGCGATAGAATTCCCCCGTCACGCTTTTTGGCAGGCCTCAAGAGAAGCGTCGAAGCCAATCCGACCACGTCATTCTTGACATGGCCACGAAAAGGACCGTCAGTGTCAGGACGATCCTCAGAGGCATCAAGCAGCTGAACCTAAAACGCGCGAGGTAAAAGGCATCTCCTTCCCAACAAGATGAATCAAATCCGCTTGAAGAGGCGCTGGAATTGATGGAACTTGTCGAAGAAAAATGTCTCGTTCGTCAAGTTCTTCTCTGAGAAGAGTTTTACGGTCGATAGGGTTTTTAATGAATGGAATGACCGCTGTATCGCCTCGTCGAGTACTGAGGTTCAACTCACGATGACTACGAAAAAATAAACGGCCCTCTGCGTGGTTTCGAGTGAGGGTGACGTGGTTACCCACTTCTTCCCCGACCACAAGAAAGTGAATAGCGCCGTCTACTACAAAGTTCTAGAAAACTAAATCATATCTAGGATGACAGCTAAGGTTTCCGGCGAAAAGGATGTTTTCTAACAAGACTCGGCCACACACCACACGGCGAACAAAACCATCGACTTGCTTATGAGATCCACTGTGCGATTCTAGGAGGACTTGTGACCCTCCTACTCACCTGACCTGAACCCTTTGAACTACTATTTCTGACGGCGATTTGAATTCAATGTTTGTGCGAGGCCTCACAACAGCGCAGCAGCCCCCAAAAAGAATGTCGAGAGGTCAGCATGGCCGATAGAAAAGGCAGAGATCATCCGCGCCGTATTCAAGTTCCGACAATGCTTAGCGGACGTCATCATGGCCGTGGGCGGCCATATAACATAAATAATAATTTGACCTCTTGTTCTATTGAATAAACTGTCAATTTGCACAAATTTATTATGACTTTTTCCAGATATATTAAAATTTAAACATAAACGAGAAAAATTGTACGGATTTATCTACAAGACCCTACATAATATGGGAGTCATTTTTAAGGTTTACATTGCTGGCATTTCTGTCAAACCTCCAAAATGATCACGTACCATGTACCAAGAGTGATGAAAAACAACGTAGATTTCACACGCGAATAAAAGCATCACAGTTGCCAAAACTTTGTTTTCGGAATACTCATATTTTTAAGTTTCAAATTTTGCCATACTGCCCTCACCTTGAACGTCGCAAAGTAGAGGAGTGCAGAACTTTTCTTTACGGTTTGTTTGAATCTGGAACTGACGCAGAAAGTGCGGTTCTATTGTGTTTTTCTTCCTCTTTTAGAATTCACCAGTGAAGATAAGTAATTTACGAGCTCGAGAGCTCCATATTTTGTTAAGTTAATTTTTAAACTAGATTTTTTCATAGTCCTTTTAATAGTTTTAATTGGAAAATGTCGCTTTTCGTTTTTTATCACAACCGTTGCCAAGGTGTTTTCAGATGTCGTCCGGACTGCACCTTTTATGATACAGGAACATGTTGAGGTATACGTGTACAGTGGGCGAGCCAATGTTAGTAATATTGCTGTATGTTGCCGTATGTTTACAGTGCTAAGATCCAGCAGCTCGTCGGGATAGCAAACATTCGAGAATAATTCCTAGCGGAATTGGCTGCACGGTCGCCTCTTCATCTCCTTATGTAATTATACGTCACTATCGAAATCTCAATCCCAACTTTAAAATTGCTCATCATTTCAGTCCACTGGAGCGAAAATAACGAGCCATAACTTTGAATTTAAGAACATCTTTCTAAATTTACCCTCATACCTCAAATAATGACTATAATGCTATCAAATTATGTAGGACTACTATACTCTCTACAGATCTCCGTGTTTGACTGTGTGTGTCGTGTGTATGTGTGAGAAGGCACACCATGCACACACATCAGTGGCACCCCAGTGTGGCCCAGGCGTGAAGGCCCAAACATTTCCAAGGTATCCAAGGTGTGTGTTTGTGTGTGTGTGTGAGTGTGTGAGTGTAACTCATTGTATTACGTTGATTAGCGCAAGAAAAAAGTTTTTAGGGTTACGGAGACACAGCAATGTGTCTCTGTTTTTATCCTTGGTAAATATGTTTCAACTCTAACTGTTCTCACATTATATTAGGTCGTTACTGAAAATAACGTCTGATCGAAATGTTGTGTTTGTAATTGCCGTTTTAGCTTAGTATTCTCAGCCCATTTGAGGGGAATTTTTCGGTACCCTGTAATTAATTTGAGCTCTTGAATAATTCACAACTTATTTCAGACATAAACATCTATGAAGCATATAGGCCCTTATTTGTGAATATTAGAAATAAGACCTTCGCTTACTTTTCTTTCGTGATTTCAAACTTAAGGACACTGCCTGTCAAACTGCAGCCCATTTAACATAGCATGGGGGAGGGGTCCACAAGTGATCAGTCAGTTTCAAACCTTTCGTAACAGCAATAAGAGCTTCGAAGATAAAGAAGTAAGAGAATGGCATGCAGTCTTTGCAGTTAAAAACCAAACCAATTGCTGACCAAAATCCATGTCCAAGTGTCACAAAAATGTCTCAAATTTTTCGTGACATTGCTGCGACAGTTTCACTCTATTTGCAGACGAAAAAATGCGACATGCGGTTGTGAATTAGGGCGGTCGAATTATGCACCACGATAATGCGCAGCCACATGTTGCGGCAGAGACGTTGCAGAAACTCAAAGACTTGGGATGCCAGGCTTTAACGCATCTTCCATATTTCCTTTATTTTTCAACAACTGACTACCATTTTTTGAAGTACTAATGCACATTTTTGAATGGTAAAACAGAGGTGGCATGAGCTTTCAAAAATTACGCTACATTAATATGAAGTTTTTTCATTAACAAGTTTTCATAAGCCAGGAATAATTTCTCGTTGGTCGATGACATAGATGTATAGATACTCAAGGCCCATGTTCTGACTAATTTATACATGAATACTATTCATTTCTGCAGAATCAAAGATGCTTTTAAAATCGGCTATTATTTTGCAGCAGCTCAAATAATAGAACTCGGAATGGACCTCGTGCATCTCGACGTGTGCGATGGAATATGAAGTCTTTCACTTCGTAGCCTTGTAATATTTTCTTTGAAAATGCTGTAACTTATAAACCAAACACTCTAATATTTTCGCTCATTTTTTTTTACAAATTACCTTCAAATAATTAACATTCACAAGGGCTCTCACAAGGAACTTTTTGTTCGATGTTCTCAACAGTTTTTCGCGTGGTCCCAGTCTAGCTATCGTTATCATCATTTAAAAATAAACATTTATAATATCCGCATAAAAAAATGAGTAAATAAGCCATTGCATGCAATAAGATTTGCCTGCACTACTTGCACCGAAATGCATCCGTCTCCAAGTCCAAACTTCCCCATAGAAACGAAAAGACTTCCATCTCAAATACCCCTGCAGAGTGCTTAGTTCGTGGCATTTTTACAGAGTGGCTGTAGCCGGCTCTAAAATCTATAAGAAGAGAACCTCGTGACGGCGCTAACTCATCAATACTCGGTAGGGAACTTTTCTTTGACATCGCAGGTATTTCGCAGAGGAACCTGTAACGTTTCCTCAAAATGCTGCGCGCAGAAATCAATCACGCTGTTGCATTAAAAGAAGAATTGTTCACCTCCGAAAACAGTCTAACGCAACAGGAATATTACAGTTTGTTAGAATGAAGGACGTTAAGAATATTTTTTCACAGAGCCGGGGAAAAATCGCGAATATTTTACTCCGATGCCTTGTAATATCTGGCAAAAATTAAACAATTCTGCCTGGAGGGTGAGCATTTATACCAGAACGTTGTTTTTCCATGCGGGTCTGTATTGCTCTAGGGTACACAGTTTTTCTGGGGGCACCGTATCCAGTCGCTTCTACTTTCTAGAGTCACAGAGATTTTACAAGTTACTCTGGCTATGCAGCAGAGACTTTTATATCAGATTTCGCTGGTACAGACTCTTCCCAGTAACGAGTTGTATGTATCATGTTTCATTCAAGTTTATTGTCAGCATGATTTATTTCATAAAGGAATTCATAAAATGATATCATTTACAATGCATATTTTCCCAGTAGAAAAATAAGTGTTCTGTGGATGCTGTTACACTAAGACGAAAACTCTGACAATAGGTAATGTCGTAATTAGTAGTCAAAATTCGTCAATCGGTCATGACGTCATATCTAACTTGCATGCTATATACAGAGATGGCATAAAATCCTTGCTAGCCGCGTATTACGGAGGAGACAATTGACATAAAATTAATTCTGAACACCTTCCGAACATCCAACCTTCACGTGCGGGAGTTAGATCAAACAATAGGATCAGCTGCCGTAAGCCTAATATTTATTTTTCATTGCAAGGTGATGGCAATGACCATCTGTGTACTTCTGAAACAGATTCGATTCTGAGAGGAAAATGTTCGTCCATCAAATATGATATTTCTAACGATACGTCCATGTTTCCTCCCCAAGCATTGTCACTTTCCTTCGCTTTAACGACGTAATCGAGAGCTCTTAAATCCAAATTTTGAATTTTAGTGGTAAATTTGGGTACATTATCGTTGTTTCATATGGCAGCGATTTCTTTTACTACGGTGAACACAGTGAGAATTTCACCACACTAATAGTTTAAAAATATATATTGGTTGTAATGCGATCTTGAAGGTATTAAGGTAAAAGTGAAAATAAACAATATGAACCTAAAATGTAACGAATTTACATTCGTCATTAAGTGTTGACTTCAACTACGCGGGTCATGGACTTGTGTTCACGTCATTCTGTCAAACTCCCGAATGTGCGTCCCTAATTTGATAATATTTTTAGCAACGTGACAGCTAACGTGAGGCTTTCGAATGATGAAAAATTAGTTTGAGCTTATAAGTGGTCTTCGTAGTGACTTCTCTCAGTAGCAGCCACAATCATCAAAAAGAAATATAAAAATTAAGAATCTACTAGTAAAATGCTTAAGAATTAGAGAATTTAATAATTTCCTTCATATTTTAATTTAGATGAATTTATGCAATGTTTTTCAATATCTAATGCAGGGAAATACCTTGAAAACTGAGATATTATTGGAAACTGCAACGTCGTGTAACCTATGAAAATATTGTACAAGAAAATAACAACTGATAGTTAATTATTATCTTTGGTATTTTTGAGCTTGTGATATGTGTTTAATACATATTTACCTTGGAGACATTTAAATGCTTCCCATTTCCCGCGACTTCACATAGAGCAGCCGGGCTGTGTACGCTGTTGAACGAATTTGCTTTTACTGCAGTCAATTTACATGTTAATTACAATAAATCGATGCATCGAGCTGCAAGAGGAACAGTCAATCTCGTTCCAACTTCAAGTCTTCATGTTCTGTATTTGTGTAACTTATCCAGCCCTTGATTTAGCTGTTAATCATCACGCTACGCAAACATTGAATAATCTTACTCATTGAGACATGCTCATAACACAGCGTAACAAAATTTGCGTGTGTTTTGTCAGTTAAAACTGTGTTAAAACGACGCGCAATTTTCGACTTTTTATTATTAAACAAATGATTTTTTTTTAAATATTAGAACTTTGCTCATAAGATCAGATCAATGAATTTACAAGTGTGCTTTTTTTCTTCAACTTAATACCAGAAATGAATTTCTCACATGTATAAATTCAAGTGGAAAGTTTCGTACGAATATTGGGTACTTTTTACCGGTTTGTAATAAAGGGAATGGGGAAATTACGCTGAATTGTTAGATTAAGATATGAAGTTACACCGCGTAATTCAACCCATGATTCCTCTTTGTTTTTTGTGTGACCCCGTACAACGTCCTCTGATGGCCCTGACTCGAAAACCAAATTCTTTTGTAGTCGACAGACAAATATAGAGTCACGCATAAAACGACGCAAGGGAAACTTACATTTCTTAATCGAAGCTAAACTGAACGAATGAAAAAACGTCGCAATGGATCTTACACATATAATAATGAAACTTTGTGGTTCATCCTATGTTCGTGAGGATGAGCGATAAAACAGATGAACAACAATTCGAGTAACAAAATGGTCTGAGGCTTGTCTTGTGCCGCATTTCTGTGTTATTGGAACACTTCAGTCGCGTGCTTCTGCTCTGTATGCAAACACGGCATCATGAGAAGCAGTGCGCGAAGGTTCAGTTAAGTGAAAACCTCCATTTAATGCAATGCTTTTACAAGAAAGGAGAAATTTATAGGCATTAGTTTGAAAATGGTGAAAATTTACGATGCTGTCGTTTTTACAGATCCATGCCTTTAACCATAGCGGGAACCAGAATCCACCGTTAGTGTAACACTACCGAACTTTGAGACTTCAATTTTCTTTATTAATATCTTAATCTTGTCGACCCTGCAAAATTACAGTCATCATCTAATTTTGAAGGTGAGTTAATTCAACATTGCAGAGTTAAATTTTTAAGTAAAGCGCGACCGGAACTCGCGGATCCCCCCCCCCTCCATTCACACTCTGGCTTGGGTTCAAAACCCTGCAAGCGCATGTGAGAAAAAAATAAGCCAAGTTTCGAGCTATTCTGAAATTGGTCTCAGAAAAGTTGATGCCACATGGGCTGGGCTTGAGGGAACTACCTTCCTTTTCTGATACCAATACTTAAGCAGCCTCAGAAGTTCCTGGTATTCTATTTTGTGCGCTTTATTATTGCTTAACGGAAGTGTAACCGCTATAGATAACTAGTTTCAAGTATATTTGAAAAATGTATTCGAAAAATATATTTGACATCTTTTGGAGATATTGCTTTCAGCTATTCAAAAGAAGCAGAAAATTTCGATGTTTTGTTGTTCACAATTACCCATGAAATTAGTATAAACAACTGTCAGATTACCTTTTGGTAATTAGCATCTTGGAGTGGTTTTGATTTTGATTGTTCCACCTGGTCAATATTATGAAAAGTTAAGAGCTGTAACATTTCAAGCATTTTTCCACTCTCATCAAGTGCGTTATAAGTTCCCCATCTATAGGACTGGGAGTACAACTCCTCTGAAAGAATGAATGCCTCTATAAGTAGTTATGTAAAGTATTATAGCCTGGATTAAAGTTTAATCATGAAATATTTGAAAAAATATTCCACAATGACACAATTAAAAGTAAATTCTTGATGCATCGAATGAATAAGAATTCTCGATAGAGTATTCGGAGACACGCTTCCTGGCGAAACCACATTCGCGAAAAAATTTCATGATGAAATACTGCAGTAAAATCGAAAAACTAACTCCAGGAATTTTCATCGCTCATGGATGTTTATGAGTTCTTTCATATCACAGTCCTGGGTACGGTTGCTTTTGTTCTTGTGCTGTAGCTGGCTTGCAATATATCAGTTGAGGTTGCATTGTTTGGGAGCGTGTCCGGCAGCACGGCAGGTAATTTGCGTACGGAGAGAAGTCGCTCGCCGCACAAGGTTTCCAGCCAATTAGCCACAGGCTTCGTTACTCGCTCGAGGCACACTCGAATTCAAACGAAGCTAACAACAGAGCAACGAACGTAATGAGAACGTCCTGAGTGCCTGCAAATGCAAGTACGATACAGTCTTCGACGGTTTTGCAGCGCCCCACGGCTCTACGCTGGAGGCATCGAGGCTTTTACGTTTAAAGAAGGTAAGAGAATTCATTCTACCCTACATTGAAACTTCAGGATTCTTACGGGGCTGGCGTTCGAACGTCAGCTAGAATTGGATTGAATTATCAATAATGTTCAAAGGATTCCTAATAATGTCAAAGTGCATCCCGATGAAATTTGATTGTAGAAATGAATATTTGCTTCAGACGACTGTCTCCCGCGGGCTATAGTTGCATTACTTTCTTGAGGAACAGAAGTAAGTAGCCAGACTTGAACGTTTGAGATATTCGAGTAAAGTGCTTACCAGCGGCAAAAAACAAAAACAAATCCAGAACTGTTGTCTCTGAGTAAAATCTAGGTAGAAGAGATAGCATACAGCTATTGGAAAAGAGCTAACAATGTTTGTAATTAAAAAGTAGAATCGTTTTCATGAAATTCTAAGCGTATTGCTTGGGAAAGTCTTCCCATACAAAACCTAGCTACGAGCACAAGTATAAAAACATTTCTCTTTACGATTGTATTCAGGGTTTCCTTGGTCCCAGAATCATCACATTTTGAGGCTGAGATACTTCACTCAAAACGGTGTCCTTCAATGAGACATTTCTTACGGTTTGACATTAGCGTACCAGGTGGTAAAAAACAGCGATGAAATATTTCAATGTTTCACTGTAAAAACTATTTTTAAATTAATAATTCATTTCAAGTCTCCAGAAATTTTTGACGTTAGAGTTTCAACTCGAATAAAAAACATTCAGATATACCCACATATGCGTTCACGCTCTCTAGTCTAATGAATACTTCGCCCCAACTAAAGTTTTAGACAAGAAAATCAAGCCAGGCGCAATGGAAAAGCTTTAGGTAATAACAATCCAATTACGTCTTTCATTTTAACCGACTCTGTTTCACTCATTTTCGCTCATTCAATTAGTAATGAATCTTTAACAAAAAAATCTCTGTTGAGCCCTTATGGGGTGTGTCTTAAATTATGCAACTCTACTTTATAGAACGGTTTTGTTTATACACCACTGTGCAGTTTTTCATCCCGAATGTGTGCACTCAAAAGTGCAAAAATTCTGAGCGTAATATCTTAATGTGATGGTAGCCTCCACTGTCAGTATCGACTTAAAAATGGTTTCTGTTAATTCGTCAAATAATAACCAAGATTGTGCTTTTTTGCATTTCCAACTTTTCATGCGTAATAAATAATAAGGGACTGTTATTTGAGAGCTTACCTAACGAGCTCACATAGCAATTAAAAAAATGGAAGTCTTATTCATTCAATGTTTTTATGAACCGAGTAACTATTGTAGTCCAGCAATCTGCAGAGGCTTAAAAAACTCGGGGAATAATTCAGAGTTATATTAATAAGCTCGATCTAGAACGTATAATATCTTAATTCGGTGAAATATCTCACGTCAACAGGCGGTCTCAACTAAGCAAAACTTTATCTCCCCAAATGTAACTTATACGATTTAGAGAAACACAATTATCTTCTGTATGGTTGGTTTTGAAAACAAGTGCGTTAGCAATTCAATCTTCAATTACGAGGTGTGATGAAAGTTATGTTTATGTAGAGGTAGAACATGCAGTAGCAAAATTACTGTACTCGTACTTCGGTTGCTGACGCGATGCACGTACCATTAGATTCTTCCATAAAAAAATGGAAATTAGTCGAGATTAATAAGTTCGTTGCAGTGCAATACGAATTTTGATGTGAGTATGAATTGATGTACGTTACATAGAACTATGATTATTAAATTCAATACGATCCGAGAATACGGCGCATCAGGCACTAAAATGAATTTCCTAACTCAACGAATGCTTACACTGATTGCTCAGTTCACCTTTTGCGCTGGGGTATCCATAATTATCTAAAATGACACATAATTAACCTTGGCCGTCCAAGCGCGGATATCCCGCCCTGATAGTTGATAATCGACAAGTCGGCGAATAATTTAGAGGGGCTTACGCATCAGGTGTGCTTTTTCCATGACAGCTATAAAAAAAGTAGAAGTGCAATCCATACGAAGGGATAATTATTCAGGTATTGAGTCATGTTTTTGAGAAAAAAGCGAATTTAATTCTCTCAAATCATCATTATTCATCAATGAATGTAGGAACTTGCAAATGAATTCCAATAACAGATGACCATAAAGCGGTAATTTTTTTAGCCACAAACTTCAAAGTTAATGGCGTATTAACGCTCATCTACGACGAAAACCCATACTTTTTAAGACTAAAATTTGGTGTGTTTATACTGAATGATATCCGATGCTTTCCTGGAAAAGCTCATTGTAACTATAGTTCCTGAAAAGAGGTTTCGTTCGTAACAGAGTCGATTGCAACGGGTTCTTATAAAGTATTTTCTAAACGACCCTCCTTCATCACGCTCGCAGCAGCTGATTAGCACTCTGAAACACACTGTGCAATTGCTACCAGATTAGAATTAAGGGAAAATATTCAAGAATCAAAATATTGCATTTAATTTAGGTCTCACTGATATTCAGAGCCAAATAAAAAGCTAGTACTGCTCAGAGAACTTGTTTGTCAGCACACTGTGTTCTTCTCCACCCTCAGACCTACAACAAATTGTTATTTTCCAGGTTTAAATTATGTTGTTCGTGTTCTGTTTTACCTATTTAAATATAGGAAAAAATTATGCTTTTCCCACTATCCCACCTACAACAAAACAAGCCAAATAGCAACTCTACAATCGAGATATAAATCTATCAGAAAAGGGAAATACTCCTTTTTGATTTCGTGCGGGTCTGTTGACAATGAGCTCTGGATGAACCTTTTCAGAAATGAGGAAAGTTCATTATATCCCCGAAATTTTTAAGTTTCCCATATTTGGAAACGAAAAATTATATTTTTTTCTAAGCTCGTGGCCTAAGAGGCTAAGCTGAAATCTCGGAGCGGAAAGCAGCACTGGAATGAAAGCTGCGTATTGCATCCGCGGAGACATCAGCATTGGATGCATCTTTTAATAACTTTGATAATGAATTATCCATAATATTTCATAATTGCAAGACGATTAATTACAATCACATATTCAATCTCAGGCTGATTTAAAAGAATGTTGTATGAAAATAAGTGCGCAATCCCGATTTTGTACGACGTTTTTATGGAATCCAATTTAACACTTTAACTGTGATTCTCCTCGCAGGAAATATTTCATGTCGAAAAAATTTCTGCTATGAGTTTAAAATTGAAGGATTTTGCTGTCACAGATTTGGTTATCTTATTCATTTCTCCCCTAATCCAAACTAGCTTATTCGAGTAATGAACACAAATTTTATGAAACAAACTTGAAAATTTCTATTCATGTATGTTAATGCTTTTGTTACGTTAGGTGATCGCGTGTACCATACATATATGGCGCACGTCGTAGTCAAAGTGTTAAAAAACAAGTATCTACAGGAATAATGTTTCTTTTCTTTCCCTTTCCCGCGTCAAAAGCCGTAAAAAATTAATTCGCGGTCTTGCATTCTCTTGCGATTGCGATGCAGCTTTGCTTAGCAACGCAACTCTGGCTGACTGCGACTTCCCCCAGCCTAATCCGTCATGTTGTGTTCCGACAGCCTCGTAGCGTCGTATCCGCACGCTCCGGCACTCCCTCGAAAATTCCGTGCTCTCGGATTTGTCGTTGATGACGGAGACGCCGGTATGCATATAGAATCTAAGCACCTCCGCACTGCTCTCTAGAAGATGTAGGTGCATAATCAAGGAAGCGGCAGCTTGGCTTCATGAGCAAACGATGATGCGTTCCATAAGCGGCTCATCATTATTTTCACTTTGGGAAGCTGACGAGCATAAATTTTAAAATGGAGATGAGGTTAGGGGAGTGATGTTCGCCCACAATATTTGGCTTCATGGAGACGAGATTGCGTAGACTCTAGTCTTTTCCTAGTTGCAACTTAGTTCTATCAGTTAGCTCGAATTGAACATTCTTCTTAATGCTGTTTATCTATATTTCTTCAACCTGAGAAAAATATTTATTACATTTCTGTTTTGGCTCATAAAAAGTTTGGATATGTCAAGTTTGGGTATACAACTGGTTTTAAAGAACAGATTTTCCAATACTAAGTTCATTTTTGCTGATGATAATAAAAATTGATGGCTTCTACATACCTGATTATTTTACACATACCATTTGGCAGCCGGAAGCTTACTTAGAATTGGAGAAACTACAATTGGTATGTAGATCCTCAGCACGCTATCAATATGAACAGTTGTACTGGAGAAAAACGCATGACAGCCGTAAGACAAAATTTATTCAAAAAACTGGCAGTTATGATATCCCGTTAAAGAATACGTCATGAAAACATTTAACTAAAGAATTTATTATTTATGTGTCAACCATCGGCTCTATGAGTCGGAATCTACGCACGAAAACAACGAATACACTCGAGCAGACACATGATACATACGAAATATATATGTACGTCGCTGCTCTTTTTGACATCAATTGATCTTAAAGTGATGCGGCGAGAGTTTAAAAAGTACGAAACTTTTGTCCTTTGCATAACCGTGCCCAGCTCACTTGCACTCCTGTTCAGCACGGCTTCATTGTGGGATTGTCTGAGAAAAAACCTTTCTCTAAAAAGACGCGGAGGAATAGCGCATGACGTCAAAACACCAAACAGGCAAATAATTTTAACTCATTTCCATTTACTGTAAAGAAATTCATTTGCTTTCTGGTTGAATGTCATACGACGCATAATCGTACGAAACTTGAGAGGAGAAGCTTGCAAATAAGTTTATAATTGTTGTGATGGATATTTTCGCCCCAAAACTGTGTGACATTCTACCTATAGACAGGAGGTCAGTGTCGGATGGACACTGAATGAAGTTACAAAAAGAGGGTCAAAAATTCTAATTTTGCAGGGAGTCATCCTCCTTTTGAATTTACTGTCTTAAGAAACCTTTGCGTGGAAAGAGACACTTACAGATTCATAAACCAAGCTTGAAACGCAAATTTACGTTGCTAATTAAGGTGTAACAAATTATTTTACTGAAATTTTCGCCGGAGTGGTTTTGATGAGTAGTTGGAGTGATCTACAGTATTCTAGACTGGCTACGTAATGGGTTTATGAAATGGTTAAAAATGAGTACCTTCTGTAACACAAGCCTATTCTTCTGTTTTTACACGTGTGTTTTGCATGGAGTTGCAACTCTTCTTTTACTCCAAAGCTCAATGGAAACTAGAAGATTCTCACTTGATAGTCAGTCATTGACTTTTCTTAACTCAAACGCTCAATGGAAACTGGAAGATTCTCACTTAATAGTTTGCCACTGCGGGGACTGGACAAGAAAGGAACAAGAGCAGGAAGCTACACAAAGGGACAAAAAGTCCTGGATGCTGAGATGAAGCCCGATTGTTGATGACCAGAACCGGTCTCATATTCCTTCTTGCGCCAGAAGAGAATATGAAACCAAGGGACATAGATAACAGGGTGAGGCACAGCGAGCACAGTACATTCAAGAACCGTAATTAATGGTTTAGCCGAGAGGGGAATACATGAGTGACGAGCAGCGTACGCTGTATCAAAAGCACGAGAAAATTTGGTCAAACCAAGATGACAATTAGCGAATGATGTGCAAAGAGCGAGGTATGACGTCTGTCGAAGGAATGTATCATGGGTTAAATATTTAATCGTTGTCCGGATTGCAGGGAAGAGAAATTTCGCTGCAAATGAAAAAACCATACGACACTGAATTTCCTTAGCTGTAGTTGTATGACCTCAAAGAGAATACGAGTATGAGGAATTCACATCGTGCTCAGCCTCAAAATCAACACGTGAATGTGAGCACTATAGAAATAGAACACAAATGATGTGCAACGCGTGCAAGTGAACAAGATTATCATTTATATCATGAAAGATTCACGTACTACGCCAATGAAAAACTCTAAGAAAGGAAGCCATAAAATGTGATACACCTAATTTAGTCTCTCAAAAACGTTGGCCACCCTGTGTTCTCAGCAATTTGAAGATCCCGCTCAACTTTATTACAATGTGCATTGCAAGATGCTTTCCTGTATTGTTCAGATTTTTGTCTCTGTTAATTGGCGCTATTGTGACGGCGCGGTTTTTACTAGTGTTAGTATGCATGTATGTATTTAGTATGCATGGATGTATGAAGCATGCATGCATGTATTAAGTATGCATGCTTCTATTAAGTACGCATGCATGCATTAAAAATGCATGCATCTATTAAGTATGCATGCATGTATTAAGCACCTAATAATCATTGCCACCCAGTGTCAAGGTGTACCATGGCCCCAGCAGGTTTCTCAAATTGTAGTACCGGTTCTAATAGAAAAATTTATTTATTCGAGTGCATGGTACATGCCTATGCGAGCAATGTTTTGCTTACTAGCGAACAATTAGCCTAATAAGAATAGATGACAACATTCTCATCCTGCCAGGCTCGACTCCACTCGCGACGAGCAGCGGAATTTAACCATTTGTTTTGTTGAAACGAAATTTCATGGCAGAGAAATATTTGAGAAAGCTTTTAATGAATTTTTAGTGCACGAAAATGAATAGTTCAGAGATTCTAGTGTTTGAAATTTGATAATTAGGGCTATTAGCCTCAACAATTCGTACAGAATATCGTATATCTTTACGAATTTGCGAAACAATTCTATGATCTGCTAGATAAGGCTACATTTTTCATTCACAAACTTCATATTACTGAATTCAGACGTACGCCCATTTCGGCACTTTATATTTTGCTGAGGTACTGTATCATTTTCATCTAGAACTCAACTTAGAGCTCGGGCATAGTGCATTGAACACATATTCTTTGTCGCAACAAAGGTGCAGTAGTGAATCTACATAAGCTCTTTCGTGTAATGCTAAGTTATTATTTACCATCCGTACTTTATAAGAACTAAAATCCAGCAATACCCTTCCAGGTAAAATAATTATCACATACAATATTTCCGTGCAATTCCATTCGAAGTCTTTAAGCTGCATTGCATTTCCTTACTTTTTAAATTACAAAAGTCCAAGCTGCTATGCTCTGAGAGCGGCCTATTCTTCTATGCGTAGGCAAATACATAGCTAGAAAAAACGGCCTCAACGTGAAAGTTTTACAATAGAAAACTCAAGATTAAGAACCGAGTTCAATGATGAGAAACCTTTCTGGGTCTTCAAGTAACTTCGATCGAAGGTTACATTTACCCTAGAAATAGCTTCACGGTCGTTAGCAATGGTGAACACCTCGTCAATATCATGTGATTCATTTTAGAAGTCACTAATGCTAAGATGTGCCTTTAAAATTCCGGTTGGACATTTTTGCGCATTCGTTTTAAATGCTTAATCGCTACCGATCTTTTCTCGTAGCTGATTCCTTAGGTACATGTGTAATCGGTATTTGTCCACAGTTTCATCGTTTTCAAGCTATATTCTGATAATAAATATTTTTTATCTAAGATTGTTAGCAGTTTTAATTTGGGCGAGTTATCATATGGCCGTACAGAACTACAAATTTGAATGGGCGCACTTAAGGTTCGACCACTAACATACTAACAGAAATGATATATTTCATTTTGCGAAGTATTTTGCCGCATATTGGGTAGATGGCTTAGGGCTGATCCCTCAAGTACATACTGAATGCAGAGTAATCGACGATACTGAGCCTACCATGGATGTAAAAAAATTATCCTGTACAACCTTTTATATACGTCAGCAAGTAAAAATAAGAATATAGTATTCACAATTTCACTCATGAAACTATAACTAATTCATTATCTTATATTCTCAAGTTCAATTCCTAGGAAACCTCGCACGTTTGAATCGAGTTACAACGCAAGTCCTTACTTCGTTTTCTGGACGTGAGCGGAGTGCTGACAAAACTTCTCTTAATTTATAACCTCAACAGACGATGGCAGCGGTGGAAAAGTTCAATCGTGGCGAGGTGGCAGCGCTCGCAGGTCCACAACAATACTTCCGGAGGTCCTTGAGCTCGTATGAAAGCAAATTGGTTTAAAATTGAAATCGTAGGACTACACGAGGACGGACTCCTCGGCAATCTGCATGCTAATGTCCGTCGGTGCGTACACGACATCGACGTTAAAGCTCTAACTGTTGCATCTTCTATGCAGGCCAGTTAATTCAGGCCCCAGTTTTGCCTGCACTGCGCGCGGTGTGCTTGTTGCATTCAAGGGGAATTTGATCGCTAGTGAAATTCGATAGAGTGGCTGTTTCAATCACGGCAGCGAAGAAGTGTTACTAGATCGTAAATGATAATTGAAATAACAATGTTTATAATAAAATTAAAAATAAACGTTTTGACATTACTTCATCAATTTATTGGTTGATAATTTGCGAAAAAAGTCACGTGTGTGTACAGTGCAAACTCCATTACTATCATAAATATATCCTGCTTTTTCTTTTCGGTTTAACGACCCACTATATCCCGTTTCCATTTCGATAACCTCACAGTGAACAAGTTAAGCAGGATTTACATTAGATGAGCATACCGGACACCACTCCAGGGTTCCTTGTCGTTGGAGATTGTTGCAATGCTGGCTTACCTCAAATCTCGGATATTTTTATTCGGAGCCCAACACGAGCGTACGTTACCGAACAGCACGGGCCTCTAAGACGTGTGGGTTGTCCCTCAGCATCACTTGGGCCAATTACTTAACTGCCTGGCGAGGCCATTCTTCAGGTCCAATAAATGCGCCGCAGCCAGGCGGAGAGGCCAAATTTTCGGACTGGGTTGCAAAGCTAACATATTTTCAAAGGCCTCTCGAGTTAATTTCTAAAATATACGCGGCTGATATCGTCAAAAATTTATTTCCCAGCCCAAAAGAGAGAGTTTATCGCAAAATTAGCCTCTAGACTTCCTGCTAGAACATTTGTTTTATGGCTGCTGCATTTGATATAAAGTTGCGGAGAACGGCGAGTTAAGTTATTCTTCAAGCGAGGTTGTGACATGAAACTCGAGGCGGAAGAAATTTGCTCCAAAGTTTGGGTGCGGGACCAGCAGTTGTGGGACTGACAACTGCTCGGTGCGGGACCAGCGGTTGTGGGACTGACAACTGCTCGGTGCGGGACCAGTAGATGTGGGACTGACAACTGCTCGGTGCGGGACCTGCGGTTGTGGGACTGACAACTGCTCGGTGCGGGACCAGCAGCTGTGGGACTGACAACTGCTCGGTGCGGGACCTGCGGTTGTGGGACTGACTGCTGCTCCTTTAATAGGAACGATGAGGAAGACTAGCGTTTATAAACACTGAGTTTCACGTTGACAAATGTAAGAGATGAGTTGAAATTTATCTAGACTCCTTTCGTCACATTGATGGTGCTGGAACTCAACTGGAACACGAAAAGTGATTTAAATCACAATAATTTCATCGCACTTTTTAAAATTTTCACCCAATATTTTAAGAAATGACTTGAAAACAGATGAAAAACACGATAGTGTATGAATATTTAAAAATGGAACAAGGATGAGTCATAAGTTCGCTGAGCATACAATTTGCCACGGACTTCCAAATGAACGTACGGGTAAGAAAATTATTTCTCCTATAAAGAGCACATTCCCGCAGATATTCCCAGAGACTTCACTCAACAATTGATGAGCTGAAGTAACATCAGGTGCTTGAAATATTCGTACTGATTTTGAAGTATGAAGAAATGTAATAAAATTGGAAATAAACAAACGAACTTACGGAAGTTTCCCCTCGTTTCCGAAATAGCTTCTCACCTCCTACTAGTTTGAATGATTCCTTGTAAAAGAAATGACTTTTTAGGTTGTGATGCAGAAAGTTCTGAAGCCCTCACCCTAAAACGGGCATTTATGAGCACCCTCTGGCAATCTCCCTCCCACATCCTGGCAGGACGTGACTTCAGAACAGCAGAGGCTCCTACGCGCCTACTGCAGTATAACGACGCCTCGGGGTTATGCATCTTGGCTCTCCTGGGTAAGAGTCTAACCAAAAGTGATTTACGCGGCCGAGTTTTCGCTATCGCTGATGCACGTCGGCCGCAGCTTAGCAGTGGTTGTACTCAGGGCACCAAAACCCCCCGGGGGGGGGGCAGGCATCGCACAGCGGCTAACATGCGTTCTGTTTACATGCGTTCGCCCTCTGTTTTGGTATTGTACCCTTGCGCTGAGTCATACGTCTTGTGAATTCAATTCTAAGGGATAGCTTAAATTTAAGATGAGCATTTGACATTCTAATTTTACTTTAGCACGTTTTCCCTCCCCTAATACTTTTTTTGAACGGAACTTTTGTATCAATTTTATCACTAGTTTTTTCTCCCTTGAACATCGGCAATTAACTCTAAACATCCATTCCATCATCGCAGCTGGCCTTTTTTGAAATTCGTTTATAAATCCACCATTCCTGCCACATGTTTCTGAAGTTCTCATCCAGTTCTTTCACATTTCCTTTTTTCACCTTTTCTCCCTCGACTGCCGTAGCATTTGCATCTTCAAAACAGAACCATCGCACTTTAGTGCAAACACCGTTCCCTACGCTCCTCACCGAGCTCTCTACGCTTCAAGTCTCTTTCAATAAAACTCCCATGAAAACATGAATAATTTGTCAAGAATTCTGCAGCTCAAAATTGGCAAGGTTTTCGTATTTAGATGAATTTGATCAATACATATGTGCATTGGGACCCTTCACACGATCAGTCAATGTCTACAGACAGTATCATAAGACATCCAAATATAGGCATCGAATGCAGACATTAAGACTTATCAGTCATATGAATTTCTACATGACTCCAGAATAGAGAGCAAAGTTAGCATTCGATGCCCTATTTGGATGTCTGCTGACACTGTCTTCAGATATTGACTGATCGTGTGAAAGTCTATGAAGGGAAGGCCCTTCCATTTTTAAAAGGGCGGCTGGGAAAAACAAATTCACTGCGGTCGGAGTGGTTTTACCCCGATTACGGTCGGGGTTTGAAATTACAATTCTTTTGATTACGGTCACATGAAACCCTGAAACCCATGTCGATCAATGCCATTTTATTGCATTAGTCATGTTGCTTTACGCAACGTTTATACCCTTTCGGATCAAAGTTTACTCGAACTTATTACTTGGCATAGTTTTTCGTTGTACGATTCCGTGAAATGTTTCACGTAGAACACGAAGGCGAATGCGTGCCTCACGATATAGAAGCGATGATCCCATAAATTTCATCGTTCGAACTGTAGTATTTTCGGCTGCATACTCATAGAGCACAATATTTTTTGACGTAGAAATTCTCCTTCACTGCGAACTTGGAATATTTCGATACAGTTTCTCTAGTCATGAAATAAAATGAGCAGGAAAATGATAGTTACGCGTGAAATTTGAGAGACAGAAGTGTATTAAATATTTTATTGATTTTTATGCGTAAAATTTTGCTGGCCAAAACTTGTTTAAGTGCCAATATCAAGAACATGCGTGACATGTTATGTGCACAGTCTTTGCAAACTAAATGTTAGTAAGCGTTAGCAAACTGAACTTTGCAGTAATCATTCAAGTTCAGCTTGTTTTGTTTTCTAACAAAAGTTTGTCATTTACCAACTGCTTGATTAGATAAGAATTTTAATGCGCCGTTGTACAAAAGCACGAAGCCATCCTGATGTATTATCTAAGGCTAAAAATTATGCTGTTTTATAAATAAAAGAGCCATGTTTGCTTGTTTAATCGCATTACCAAAGTAATATGGACCACGTTAAACTTCATATTGCATAAATTAATCGTTTCAAGACAAATCCCATTTTCAGTATATCAAAAAAATGGAGTACCATCTTGCACGAAGTGATTAGAAAAATTACATCGAATTTTGAATGGTCAGAACTCCTTCGCTTTTGTATTTAAAATGAGCTGAAAATAGATAGATAACGTTAAATGAAGGAAAAACCACACCTTAATCGTCTTTCTCACAGTTTCCTCACTGACTTTCATCCCATAAGAATTTCGTAGCAAGAGTCTCACTTTGTCTATGGACCCATATTTTGATGTCTCTCCAGAAATCAGTACCCCTAATTGATTGCTAATTGCACTATGTCAATGGACCCATATTTTTATGGCTCACCAGCAATCATTACTCTTAATTGATTGTTAATTGCACCATGTCTATAGACCCATATTTTTAAGTCTCTCCAGCCTTCAATACCTCTGATTGATTGCTAATTGCACCATGACAAAGGGCAGTAGGCTAGAAACCACGACGAGTTAATTTCTGGCCATTAAAAGCGTGTCTTGGATATTCGAAATAATCTTTTCTGTCACCCTGTACAACCGTACGTATTCAATTCACTCCTATCGGTGTGATTACCCTGCATTTAATTCATTCCTTTAGAGGTAAGGTTGTTACATAACAAAAAATAGAAATGAATCATCATCACATCTTCATCATACGTTGACAGCGTGTAAAAATAGTGCGACGAAATGTTGAGAAATTGGAATAAAATCCCATAAAACTGAAATAATTTTGCGATAATCGATAAATGCTTCTACTATGAAAAATGCTTTGAAAAATAAGTTATTCACATGCACATTGCCTAAGAACTCCGATGAAGTAAAAATATTTTATTTTTCACTTTAAAAACAGAGGAGTGAAACTTAGATTCTTTATTAGTTTCTTTTTCTAAGTTAACAGGAATACCAACAGCAGCCGACGAAACTTTATATTTAATGCACAAGTTGTTACTATAATACTGGGACCAACGAGTGACACATATGAACTTCTACTGAGAATCCTTGCAGTTTCTTAGATGCTTTGTGCAGGGGACAAAGTATATGTAAGAGTGTCTTGTGGTAAGAACCGAGTCTCCCGCTTGTAAATAACGCGTCCATAATTATCACAGAAACGGAAAACTCGAGAAATGTTTTCTTTAGAGGTCGACTCCTAGCTTTTCCGGGTTCTAGTAGGCCATCAAGTGTCCGAATATGCTCATTTCAAACGAAGCTAATGTTACGACAACTATAATATTTAAAGTTTCAATACGCGTTTCGGATGACGGTACGTAACGTTCTCAAGATTGTACAAAGAACGTGCTTTTCCCGAGGATTCAAAGGGAAAAGTACAGTGTCATAACAGTTTCACCTTTCCAACATTTTCGCTTCAATAAAATTAGCAGTGTATATTAGTGTGAGAGCAGATTATGAAACACAATATGCTTTTGCCGAGTATATTTGACTAATGCTAAGCTTTAAAATTATCTACCAAAATTATTCGTTCCTCTCTTTCCCCAAAAGAACTTCAAAAGAGCAAAAGCAAATCTTCTGTGTAATTACAAAAATTCGATCAGAGCGGATATAGTTCGATCATTGCTGTTTGTGAGTCGTGAAATTGATAGACTCCAGCAGCCTGAGATAATAGTCAACCTCAATCCTCGCATATTAGCATGTCAAAACTCCAGACTGGCAATCCACGACTTTTAGGGGGGCTCTTCTGTCGTGAAGCGAAAAATTTTGTGAGCTCGAAGAAGCCATAAAGGTTGTAGTAACTTATCAGGGCAATGAAATGCAAACGTTTGGTCTTGAAGGAGAAATTCCCCAGAAAGTTGGAAGAGGAAGCTGCTCGCCGCACAGGAAGCGTTAGTGTGAAGGAAGAGCGTACGTATAATGTGGGGCGAGCTCTGCAGCGCGTCGTCGCCCCAGCGCCACAAAGCGCTTCATGTCTCATTGGTTGAATGAAGATACTTCGAAGAGGAAGATGGCGACGACGATAGACGAAAGTATAACTACTCTTAAGGGATTAGTGAGACCATGACAGCCTTCTACTTTTGCAAGAACTTATCAATAATACAGTACTTTGGGTGAAGTTACCGAGCCGTAGGATTGTCACTACGACAGAACGTATAAAATGCTGATGTTTTCGCCTGAGTTCTTCGGTATAACTACTAATATTTGAACATAGACATGAAAAGCATAGCTCCGATAAATTTATACAGATGTTTAGAGGAACTAATGATGTACTTTCCTTGAAGGTATTAAGTTCAAGGTATTTAGTTATTTGATATGCAAACGCAATACAGCATTTCTTTCTCGCATGAACGTGGAATACTGAAAACTTCTGTTTCTGTAATGAGAGATGAATTGTTCACAGGTAATTGAGCTAACAATGGCGTTTCAATAACCGATTTGACAGGCTAATCTAGAATACATAACACCGGTGACAGTCTCGATGCCAGTTTCTTTGCAGCAAAATATCAACAATGGCTGTAATAAGTAGATTTCAATTTGAACCTAAATTCAAAATCATATGAGCGAAGCTCACATTAACTTCGAGTATTAATCAATGAGGTATGTGCACTCCATATTTTATCGAATTTATACGATACTGTAAACTACGTACACTTTTACTTCTAATGTGTATGAAGTTTTTATTGAAGTTTTAATGTGTATGAAGTTTTTAGATTTCGCAGCAATTTGCCTATTTCGGACTTCTATATTTTGGACAGATTGGGGTGCTGGGAATTATGTGAATGTTACAACTTCCTCGTAGAAGCAGAGGATATTGTCGACTGAATTAATCTGTAGTGTTTGTGGGCAATTATGATAGGTTCTCGAAGAAACAGATTTGGTTATTCACCCATTAATAGTTTACGTCCTGTTCTCTGTACTCTTGGTGGTAAGGACGCCAAATCAAAATGGCAATAACAGACGGTAATGAAAATAAATTGTTTAATGATTGTAGAGTGTCTCTAGATTTCTGTTTTTGCAATAACTGAAGAATGAAGTTCTAAAGTGCAGTAGCACAAGTTTAATTTAAATTGGGCTATAAGCAGCTCATAACTGCTTGTAGTCCTGTCTACCTTTCAGAATTTTTTCAGTAAATTGGGAATAACTTAGTTTACAATGGTACAAATGATCTATTCTAGCACTTAGTGCATGAAAACTTTGCAAAATTAATTGAAGAATATAATAGATCAATAAGAGGGAAGACGAGAGTCAACCTAGGTCCCTATGGTAGTGACCATGACTTTTTTTATCACCTTCAACAGCATAGCCTAAAAAGATCGTCTTTAGAACATTCGAATTAGCCATAATATTAAACGGACATCATAGAAAATTCATCCATGGTACGTAATGGAATTTTATGAATTATCATATAGTTTCGCATTAAGAATATTGGCTCACCACTGTTCTCCGAGACAAATGATTAGGTATTCAGGAAAAGCCGGAAAGCTAAAATCGATTCTATAATACGTTCCAAAGTTGAGAGCCTAATCGCCCAGTTGAACGCGAAATTGCGAGCTCCGGCGAGCGTACAAAATGGACTTTCACCTCATAAATAATGGAGATTTCTTATTCGAACTCAGCCGTAAAATTCTGCATGGCCTCTGCATCATGCTGCTGGCTGCACGCAGGGCGGTGTCTGCAGGAGAGAGTTTTTCGGTCGTTTTGTTTTCACGCAATCGAATTTAATTACCCTATTTTTCTTGAGACTAATTGATTACGGGCATACCGACCAGAGAGCATTTTTATATATGGTTTGAGGGTACATGTTCCGGAAAAGGGAAGATGCTGCGGGTGATTTTAATAACGATGAATATGAGAATCATCTTAATACAGCATCGAGGAAAAATGCGTTGAGTGTGTACATTATGAGATATTGAATAGTCCGCTAAAATTTCATACGATATTCGAGTGTGCTCAAAGGCAATCTTCCGTCACAGATTTTGTCTTTGTTTTCCCTTCATCGACAGATATCATTACGGCGGCTTATGACTTCAAAGCTTTTCGTTTCATATTTAATGACAGAGAGACAATTCTTGTTGTTCTGGTACTCAAACACTTACGGAGTATTATTTTCTCGGCGTGTAATTTGAAAATAATCCCAAATTCTAAACACAAATTTTGGGAGAAAACTCACGGGTTTCTCAACTACGCTTGATTGAACTGGTTGTATGCACTCGAATCATTTGTTGCATATGTACACTTCATTTATCCCGCTTACAAGCCTGAAATTATTCGAACAATTCGTAGGTTCTTGGTTTCCTCATTTAGAAGACGAGTAATAACAACAATTTCAAGGGTACGTTTCGACACACATATGTTTCCCAACGCCGAACGAATAATTTTAAGCGATGACGTTTTTGCTGGTAAGCTGTCCAACTGATGCTCTTTTGACGCTGGAAAATAGAACAATTAATGCTGGCGGTAGCCTCAGAAAACACTCCTGTGACCGAGTGTAAGCCCTATATTAAGGGCCTGCAGGGACTCTGCAGAGCACAGTACTATTTTTATGACCATAAAGCCCGTTCCAAACGATGCATGGCTTTTAGCTGTGCAAAATGCGGTTACGCAGCTGTGCATGAGCTCTCTTTTATTCTGCACCGCCTGAAAGCTGCAAATGACTCTCCCAGACTCACTTTTCATGTTCTAACAGCACAAATCACGAAAAATTGTGTCCTCAGCGTCGCTGGAGAGCACGGCGAGAGAGGTGACGGGTGCTGCCCGCCCTTTTCGGAATGGATGAATTTATACGCGATTTCTCCAATTTCAGGCCCCGGCTCGAGACATGCCGCATTTTTGCGTTCAATAGAACGTGGAATATGGAGGAAAAAAATATGTTCGCATTTTGCCGTTCGGCTTCTCTGACAGTCTTGGGATCGGCCGATGCGTTTTCCAGGCAGGTATTAACTCGTGAGGAGGGTCGACATTGAGTAGTCGAGCTAAAACTTTAAGACGAAAGCAAGGTTTTAGATTTTCTCTGGAATAGAGGTCGGGGTCTTGTATTGGGTGACTGTCAAATGCAGAGCGCCCCAAAAGTGTGATACCACAGTTTGATAGTCCTTTAAGTGTGTATTATATACCGTATAATTTGTCTCTAATGTTCATAACATACAGCATTAATGTGTTTGTTTCTTAGTTTCTTAGAGCGTCTTATGATCAAGCATAGTGTTGTAACTTTTTTTTAACACCCTGTTAACCGCGTGATCATATGACATCAGGGACTTTTAACTCTGCTGTATAAGAACGGCCGACCACCTGACTTAATTGAGCGGAGCATGCCGTGTTGTACCTGTTATTTACTTTTGTAGCCTGCTTTCTGACAGCAGAACATCCTTTCATGTATGAATTATTCAGCTTTGCTATGTAGCCAGCTTTCTGATAACAGAACATTCAGAGATGTATCACTTATTTACTCATACAACCAGCTTGTTGATAACAGAATATGCAACGATATATCACTTAATCATTTATGTAGCTATGTTTCCGATAACAGAACATGCCATCATGCTCGTATGTCTTATCAACTACCAACTCATGCAGCGGTCCTGTTTCACGGTGGTTGTCGTTCACTGACGCAGTACAACAAATTTTAGGGCCGTTAAAAGAACATATTTTCACGTACACCCACCTAGAAAGTTGAGTGAGCTGAACTCCAACTACAATTTCTCACCGAGTGTCATTTTCATTTAAGTCAGAACCAGAATAATTTTAAAGTATGTTTTTGCGGCTGAAAATGTGTCATATTTTATGTTTTTACTCACCATCAAAATTATTTTATAATTAGTGTAGCTCATGGTCTTACCAACAATGATACTGTATAGAATATAAGGAATTGTCCCCTATATATGTAAGACCAACGGGATAAAATCAATATGCTTAGAAGTCACGCGTTGATTCTGAAATTCTGAAAGTTGATTGTTGACTTCAAAGTGCGTTAGTTCTGAGCATTCGTCTCATCTTTTTTTTACAACAATATCCCTTTTATATGAGAGCACAATTTTACCTGACCTCATAAGAACAATAGCTCTTACTCCTATTGTGCACCATTTTAGTGCGTCTAACAGTAACTAACAATAATTTTCGTTGCGAAATGCGGTAAATCATCTAATCTCGGATTTTTCTTGACCCTGTTTTCTTCGGATGGATACCTCAATCGCCATCACCTACTGAGGAACGCAATGTTTCATTGAACAGTGCAATAGATGATCCGTGACTCTCAGCAGATGTGAAGGTGAAGTAGCGCAGGGATCGAGGAGCGAAATGTGCACGAGAGGTCCAGAGATCGGGCCGAGGGCTCTCGGTTAACAGCTCACTAGCCAGCGACAGTCAATCAGGCTAGACGCTGGAGTCTTTAATATCATTTACGCCGTGCTCTCGCCTTCGAAGACTACCCCATAAACTTCAATGAAATGACGCCGGCAACCGGTCGTTATCGTCGTAAAACGCTCTTCACAAAATGATTATAGGCCCACGTTGATCAACTTCCACTGAAACGCTCGACGAGGCCGAATTAGCGAAAGTACAGATTGAATTGAGCTTTTTTACTACTTAATTCCAAAAAACGGGAGAGCTGCTCTACGAATAATAGAGGGAACATGCATGATTTTATGTTGTCCTCGGTTTATTTTGATTGGAGGGAGTCAAGAGTAGGTGCAATGCAGTTGATACGTCGAGCATGTCGGGCAAGGGAGCCTTAAAGCAGACCGCTCCAAGTGACACCAACGTGTGTACGTTTGTGAGAATCGTACATGCAAGCACAAGCGTGCACAATGTGCTCAGGCACCCTGGGGTCACGGAAATTGTTTGTTTATCGTACCTTGTTAATTTATTCTTCAAATGCGAGCAAGTGTCTACCACGCTTGCAAGCTCACATGAGCGGAGTGCGCTGTAGGGCACACATCGAGCAAATTTGTTTTATGCTATTCTATTCATTCTTCATTCATACCCATGCCCACACACTGGATCTGCTCATTAAGGTTCCACAATTTTTCAAACGTTTTCTCACAACTAAACGACGTTTAACCAATGCCACATGCTTACTAGCAATGAGTTTTTTGTGAAGGGAACATTTTCATGCGGTATTTTATGTACATAGACTTGCCAAAGAAGACGCCTGCATCCGCCGTTCTGATCAAGGTTTATGCGCAGAGAAGAGTTTTGTGCTCCAATTTTGACCCCCAAGTCAACAGAGACAGTTCAAAATGGCTAGAATTAACAGTACGAAGTATGATCACCCGTCGAGGTGGAGAATTAAGGCATAGGGGCATGTTTCTAAAATGTGAAGGTAAACGGTAAGGGAAAACTCATCGCCATAGTGATTCCAATTTGAGGGTTTTATTTGAGTGCTCAAGGATCATGGCTGAGAGGATGAATTAGCAAAGCATTCTTCTGCGACAGCAAAACAGTTTTACAAAGGCTAATTTGACGCACAACTCTGCTGGTTTCCTTTCCCTTTAGGTATACCATGCATAGCAAAACTAAGGGATGAACTTTCAGCTTTACGTTACCTATATGCATACCATGCATAGATGAAAAAAATCTTATCTTCACACGTAAAGTGAAATAGTTTCTTGTTTGCCGCATCTTTCTTTATTTCTTTCTGCATGCCCAGAGAACAAGAAAAAGTCGACTATTATTGGGAAAATTTTTACGGGGGTTGAAATTATTGGGAAGTAGATAAAAACATTAACCTGTCCCAATTTATTTCTCAAGTGTTTAAATCCCACGCGATTTGCTTTTTGAGAAGCTTGAAGGAAATAGATCCGGTCACGCGCTTGGAAATATTTTCCCTAGCTTTGAAAGTTAATAGCGATCTAACAAAAGATTGCCAAGGACGTTCACATGCTAATTTAAGCTACCGCGAGGGGGTCATCTTTAATCTTTCAGCCAAGCAGTTCTTAAGTATTTAGCATAAATTACTCTGCATCTTGAATGTGATGAAACTAATCTCACGTACTTGACGTCGTACAATCGAGCTCGAGCACTTCGCACTTAACAAATACTGGCATACTGCATGAGGTTGGAGCTTGAATGGAGGTGCACGAGCATCATTTGCCTGATGTCAGTAGAGCCGTACCGAATATTTGAAATGGCACCATTGTGAAATAGTTAATATTCATGGTACGGGGGAGGGGAAGGGGAGGAGGCAATCATAAACTCATGAGCGTATCAATCAACACAGAGTGGAAAATAGACGGCGACGCTGATTATGAAAATAAAGAGCCCTCAAACCTTAACGCGGGTCTGCGAACGCAGAACACTCTGAGCGCTGCGTAGTCCTCACACTGACACTGAGAGTACGGTACACTGTCTGTAAAACTGAAAACTCTTCGAGTCCAGTCAGGTGATACTGACCGTATCTTACTGCTCGAAATCGAGAAGAGGAATGCGGTACGCACTATGCTGTTGTCGAATTACTGTTATGCCAGTATCAAGAAGTTGTGGTGGTGCCTAGAATAAAAATTAATACCTCGTACCTATTGAGGTGATGAAAACATCTAAACACAGCACGTCGAGTACTATACAGACACACAAAATCATGATAGCGCACGAAGGAGTCGGATCCTACTATGATGGAGCAAATAAAATGAGCGAACATGACTGATCTAAATGGTACCGACATTGCGTGCGAGAGTATCATCAAGATCCAGAACAACGCAGAGGCAGATGATACTGACAGTGCGAGCGCATAAAATCAAGCGCTTCGAGGGCACCAAGTCAGATAATGCTCGTTGCAACATTGCGCGTTCAGTTCGCTGAGAGAAGCATGCATTTAAATGCAGCGCAATAGGCAGTTAGCGGCCTGAGGCGTCAGCGCTCTGCTGCCATTTCGAGCGCCGTAACTTCGACAGCGAGCGCCGCATATCAGCGGTCAGCGGCAACGTAGAGATCATCATTGCACGTTGGTTTGGTTTTACAATGTGAAACTTGGCTTTGTCATGCATGGAGGTAAGTTTTAACTCATATTACATGGCAGAGGTTGGTTTCACTGCACAGTCGTGAGTTCGATTGTATTAAAAAACAATTGAATGTATCGAGAGATATAGCAGCTTCAACATTCAAGCAAAACATCACTGCCTTGTTTTCATTATTCATTCAGGCATGAAAAATTCTTATTAGAGTTCTATTCTGCTACATCACTGCATAACATTATATCTCAGTGTACTGTCAGCATGCCCTGATGCAGGTGCTCTTCAGTGTCATCCCGGCGTAAGGAGGTCTGTTTTCGCCATCACTGGCCAGCATGGATGAGGCGTTACAGTAAGTAGTAAATATGTAGTAGTAGTGGTATAGATAGCAGCGCTTAAGTGACTCGGACTAAGTCGCCCCGAAAGAGAAATGACCATTCAGTATGGACTATACAAAACTGTTAATCTATGCAGAAGGCGTGTTCCCACACAAGATCCCCCGCGCATGAAAACAGCAAGTTAAGAATAAATAGAATAAAAAGCTAGCGAAGACGATGCGAAAATTAAAAAAAATAAAATAGGATCGAAAGATAGAATTCTCGAAGGCTTATAAATACCTGAGGTAACCTAGCAGTGCTTCCATGGAGCGCCAGTCTCGTAGCATACGATGGACATACCTAACTAACCTTATCCTATTGCCTATCCTATTTCCCCCTAGGGAGAGTTACAGTACAGGTGCAGTTTCATCGCTGCTCAAGACTACGAGCACTGCAACCTATAGCCAGTGATGGTCTGGAACAGCGTTATACAGCGCAGTGCAGTACGCACAAAGGGCACATCGTCTCTGAGATCGTTCAACACGTTCCTTGCTTCTGAATATGTAGTTAGGTTGTTCCATTATGGGTGCCGGATTTGACAGTACTCCTTTGTGATTCAGAGCACCGTGCTTCCGGGACAGCTTCGAATTATGGTGCTCTAATGCTACGTCACTTCATGTGCTGAGGAGGTAAAGTGCAATTGACAAACTCATTCATTCAACAAGCTCCTCATTCTGCAAAAGTCGGTCTTGCGGAAAATTTAAGAGACTAAGCTTTATGATAGTATGTAATTTCATCTTCTAGTGGTAAGATCAAGAAAGTTTCTACAAAGTGTAGAACGTTCTGTTCAATTGAGTGTGCCTATTTGTTATTTAATCGCTGCGATGTCAGATATGCCAGCATTAAAACACCTCTGACATTTTTGTTCTTGTCGTTTTATGGATACCAGCAAGGTATCACTGAAAGTAATTTCACTTCGGCACTTTTTACGAACTTGATTTGTCTTCTAAAGCGTTTTTGGAAGAAGATACTGCAAAAGTGGTGAATTCCATCATTGTTCGGTCGCCCTCCGCCCAAAGACTATATTACTTCAAGGGTTCAAATGTTTAACAAATGGCTGTTGGAATAAAGTATAGTTACAGTACGAATTTTCTTTTATTGGCGATTGAGTGCCGAAGGGCGGCAAGGTCAAGTTCATTTCAGGCTCACAGCTGTTTCTGTGAAGTATTTTTTCTGCAGTGCAGTATTCTACTGCAAGTTCAAGTCGTGCAATTGAAATTTAGTTCAACATAAATGGAAAAGAACTCGAAGGCTGAAAGCCTATTGTGATTGATTGGTTGCACACGAGGCGTGTAAATAAGTAATGACGCTGATGTGTTCAAACCCCATCATTCAATTTAAACTACAATTTCACATTGTTTCCCTCAAAGCGGTGGCCTTTAGACAGCACGTAGGGCTGGTACAGGATTTTCACTCTTTACTGCTTTACTGGATCTCAGACACTAGAATAGCCTTCAGCTTTCGGTTACAGCGTTTGCAATATTCCTCAATGTTTCAAAATGGTGACCCTTCAGGTGAATTTCAAATCTTAGGAAGGGAAAAAGTTACAAGGACTCAAGTCTGGTGAATAAGAAGCAAAGCTTCTGGCGTCCCAACTTAAACTTAGGTTTTCACTTAAAAGTTTCAGTGAATCATTACTCGAAAGGTTTACATAAATAACCTTCTGATGAACGATTTCATACACATAAGTTTTATTGGTTTGAATGTAGGGCAGTTTAAGCGTCTCGCAGCGAGATGTGTACTTATCTATGCCGGATAACTCGTTTACTCAAAAATGCGTTATCTTTTACATTGAAATCCTTATTTTAATCCAGAAGTGCACCCACGCTGGAGAGTGAGTACTGCTAATTTAAAGTCATTTCATAAAAGTCAAAGAATAATTTTCCTTCAGGTTACAGTGTCGCCTAAACTTTTCAATATGATCAACATGATGAAATATTCTGCCTACTGACACGCTGCTGTCGATAGACGTCCTGCAATCCTAAATTTCAGCCTAGCCTCTTAACCCTCTGAAAACCGAGGGAAATATTTGTCCAGTACACCGAGATGGACATTCAAATGCGATTGAAGCAACTTAGAGCAGGAAAGTTTGCAGAAAGCCTCTCGCTAGGTGATGGATTTTATATGAATAAGGCTCGTTTCAACATGCATGCATTTCTAAATGCGCAAGTGCGTTTGTCGTCAACAAAAAAGTACCAGACACAGATGTCCCATGTTCGTCAAGGGGATAAAAGACTTAGTTACCAGAACAAACTTTGGTGTTTTCGTTTCTATAAATAGGTCTCTTGGACAGAAAATTATCATCTTAACACTGTGCCTCCGGAGTGGGTCATATATAGTACATGCGATCATCTAACCTAACCTAATGTAACCAAAGCACTATTACGTATATATACAAGTTTTCGAATTTTCGTCAAATTTGTGTTCATCAATCGAATAAGCTAGTTCTGGTATGAAAGAAAATTAACAGAGTAACCAAATTTGTGAAACCCAAATCCTTCCTTTTTAAATTCACAGAAGAGATATTTGTCAGCTTATAATTTTACCAGTGTGGAGAATCGTAGTCGAAGTGTTAATCTAACGTATGTAAAATTTCATATTAGATAAGAAATTGCAAGTGACCCAAAAAAGCGTGAAAATACTTTTGTAACGTACTCTAGAGTAACCTTTTGGTACATTTAAAATGTTGTACACATAAATATCCTCAAGGCAAAACTTTTTCCTGATACGCAAGTTCGAGTCAGGGACAACTCAACAAGTAACAGTTGAATACTTCGACGTATCATAGTTTCTGTGAGCTGCGGGAATAAAAATATTCCTTATTTCTTTGAAATGTCTGAGAAGGCCACCAACAAAGTGAAATACATTGAAGTCAGATGCTTGCAACAGGAGAAAACTTCACAATTTTGCCGCTGTAACCCTAGAATATGGAGAGCTCGAAAGCGTATCTGGGTTGATCTAAAAGGAGCTGTGCGGCCTCTGAGCTAACAGTTTATCCTCTATTCAGAACATAAAGTTGGGACCCAAAACGAATCGAGCCTGAGATCCATGTACGATAGCGGACTAAGCCGTCGTTTCCTGTATTTTTTTCATCATTTTTTGACAGAACATTGTTATCTGTCTTGCCACTGAGGTGTAATGTGCCGAAATATTCTATGGCAAAAAAACTGATATTTTTTCCTAAACGAGTCTTTTTACTACCAATACATAGGAGTGGATGAAGTAATAGACGTATCCTGTGAGGAGAATATAAAATAAAAAGTGATTGATAAGTGAGCTCCCTTGAATATAATCGGAGAACTGCACGTAGATATCAAAAGCATCAGAACAGGAATGGTTTTCTCATCGCAAGTTGTCGTTTATAAGGATTAATGCGTTTAAATTAAATTTTAAAGTAATGCTTTCATTTATGCTAACAAAATTCACGGATTAAATGCTGCATCTATGAAAGTGACAATATTTTTCACTGCAAGTTTTAGAAAACTGTTTCAATAGGACGTGCAATTTCATCGTAGCAGGAATCTCTTGCAGTGAAAGAAACTACTTTGCATTTTTGACATCCACATCTTAGTATTTCAACAATTATCACGAAACTGACAAACAAATTATGCTTCATTAATATTTCATAACGCTTTATTGAATCAAACTACAGAGGTAAAGCTCTTTTTCCGGTGCTGATGATAGAACCATTACATTTCGAAACGTATGCGATTGGAATAAAAGATATTCCCAACTGCGTTGGTTCTTCTTTTTACATAGAAGATAAAATAAGGTGTCTTAGAAAGAGGCTTATAAGTACTGTATCACAGAGAAATCCAAAATATATCCATAAATTGCAAAGTGTGAAGCCCCTAGTGAAAATCTACGGTATTTCACCCGAAAATTTAACTTGCTATGCTGTTCATTATTTCTTCAGAGACCGAAAATAATTGTTTTTAAATCAATGAATAGTTTAAGATTCGCTACCTAGTGTTAGCTAAAAACCATGCCTAACCGTTATAGTTACTGCACGTCCATACGGCTTATTTATTATCTTTGAAGAATACGTTATAGTAACACTGAACAATTGGCTAGTCTTATGATGAAATTACACTTAATTGCAACGATTACATCCGAAGCCTATGTTCCACACGGGAGCACAAAGACACGCACACTCTAACTCGCCACCTTCTGCTGCAGCCAATAACTGACGAGTGGCAGTTGACACATCTTGGCTTGTCGAGATATCTCTGAACCATGTACAGCGTGAGGCAGAGAGGACAGATCAAATTACTCGCTAGCTAATCTATGAATAACTTTTAAATAATATTGCATCAAGTGCTTCTGATTCGGTTTGCTAGTGCAGTAAGACCAGGCATAAAGTTTAGCTTAGGTTTAAACAGCAGAGGCTAACTTATTCAACGTTGACTATGCACTATTATATAAGAAAACTGCGCCAGGATCAGCAAAGTCTTCACTACGCCCGGTAACCTGACCGGCACACTGGTACTTGTCGGTTAAAGTAACAACGCTCATTTGAGACACCAATCGAACATCAGCCGTCATTTCCACTGGTAGACCATAACATAATTAGGGTTTTGTGATCCCCTCAGAGTAAGTATCCATTTTAGGCTTGTTAAGGTTAATTTGGATGTAGACACATTAGGTTATTTAAAAGAATTGAGTCTAACCCCTTCTCTGTCAACGAAGAGTTAAATTGTTTTTTTATATAATTGGTATTTATAAAGTTTGGGCGAGTGAATTTGCCAATTTTTTACTTTAATTAAAATCTTTAGATGTGTTTAATTACCAATCCCATCTTGTCCTCTTATGGTACAAGCCGACCGTGAGATTATTCATACGTACATCTGGAAAAAATTACGAAAACCTCTTGAATAGAGCAGGTGCTCGATCAAAAACCTCCCAGGACAGGCCTGCCTAATTGAACTGAGGCTACAACTGAGGTGAAGGTAATGGTTGAGGTAAAGGTTAGGGTAAAGGTTAGGCTAAAGGTTAGGGTAAAGGTTAGGGTCGAGTTTCAGGCTAGGTTAGGGTAAAAGAGTTTAGGTTGGGTTTAAATTTTCCGACAGTGAGAAGGAAACAAAGTTTTCTGAAAAACAACGGAAATAAGTGGTGAGAAATAATTCACAAGTCCTTTTACCTTAGGACAGCATCTAATTAAAAACATAATTCTATCACTGCTAGAAGATGTTCCAGCTTGAGAGAAGGATGTGTTTCTTTACCAATCTTAATTTTTGACACATTTTTTATGTTGTCCAGGTATTCGTGAACAGTATGGCTCAAAAACCGGTTTTCATTTTTTTCCTACTCTACTTGACTTTATTTACTTTGAGGAGATCCTATCACGAAGACTTTGCAACCGTTATTAAGTATTGACACGCATCATTGATGGCTTTCCATCGTTAGGTTGTCGTCACGCCGCTGGTTCCAGTCACCGTCATAATTCTGATAGCTAAATGCCACAGGGGATTTGAACAACATTTTGTTTACCCTGGTCAATATTTGCTCTACAGGCACTCAACCATTGCCTTTATCTTCAGCCCAACATTACCAAATTCATCGAAGAGACTCCTGTTTCCGGAGAGAGCTGTTCCAGTTCTCTTAACTACTACTAAATTAGAGGAAATTTAACATCATCTACGCCCATTCCAATAAAAAATTCCATCAAACTGACCGTACTACCCTATTAAAAACTTTTTCAGTTGCACGGGAGACTCTAGGCAGTTCTTTTCATCATTTTTAATGTATTCAGGCAATGCTACGCAAATTATTTCTATAGGCGAGAAATTGGCTGGCAGCAGCTCTTAGATCTCGGTAGCAATTGTCCGCGGTAACAACGTTCGTCTCTAAAACAGTCTTAGCGACCGCGCCACTGCGGGGCCACTGCGCTGCTAGTCAGTGAAATTTCCGAAAAACGTCAAGACACTGCGAAAAAACTACGCCAATTTTTAAAAGGGTTGAGCTCAAAGCTGAAAACTCACTGATAGATTTTCGCAAGCAAGATCACAAATTAGTGTGCCACAGTTCATTAGCTGCCATATGCTTAACATAAGTGGAAACTTAGCCGTTCATGCTATTTCCACATGCCAGAACTGCACATAATTAAGCGGCACAGCCGCTTAATTAACTGCACACTGACTGAAAAAAAACAGGAAAATCCACTGATAACGTCCAAACATCCAGCCAGACCACACGTGATAGTCTGGCACCTACTGCATTGTAACTCTGTTTTGCGATTCGAATCCTTTCACTCTACAGGAAAACTTTTGCTGTAATGGTTAAAAATATCAATGAAGCTTATTCTAAGTTTTTTTTTGGCGAACGAATACTCGTTTAAATTTCATTTTCATACAGCATCGCTTCCTCGCATTCAATAACAAGTCTTGCAAAGTTTCAGCCATTATCATGCAAATTGGAATCAGTTTTACGGAAGCCTTGGAAATGCGTCTCACTTTGAAAATTCTCACCATTCCACTTTTACTGGAATCGTGCATTATGGAAATTAGAAGTTCCGTGAAGTAAACAAAGAGATGAAAGGCAAGCTCTGGAATTCGGAATAACGAATTCTCTCTAGACTCATGTTCATTTGAAATAACTTTACTAAACCAAATCCTTACACGCTCAATTCTTTCCAGCATTCCTCTGAGAAGGACTCGGTGGTGACGACTGAGCTTAATTCAACACATGTTTTTACGCTGTAATTGTGTGATACATGCAAGTTTTCAGTTGGTGAGTGCATTCCATTAAATATTTAGCTGGAGACCACATTCCAAAGGACAGGAACTTTTAAAAAGCATGTTCGTTTGCGACATAGCAATGAGCAGCCGCCTCAGCTATGAGAGTAGAGTGGTGTCTCTGAACAAATGCTGTTCGTACAGAGACCGGCGCAGTTCGGAAACGGCTTAAATTTTGCGATCACTTTGATGTGAGCATTCGTAGTAGCTTACGGAATGGGAGTTTCTCGTGTAAACAATTTTGCGTCCAATGTTTTGAGAACTGATATTAATCTTTAACCAATTTTACCCTAAGAAGACATACACGCTCGTCCCCTGACAAATAATGCATGCTACGGAGGAATTATTAAGAGCACTGTTAGGACGTACATATACATGTTCTCTTTCAAAAGATTTGCAATTAAAATAATATTTTCATGAAACTTCATAGATAAGATTTTGTTGCCCACATATATGTATGATATGAAATGATTCAATATATTTTATTTCATGTGCAAATTAGCGCTTAACGAACTGTCCCGAGATATCTCGTGGCCGTGGTTGTTGCATTCACACGGTCGCTATCGGGTGCACAGGCCGTGTGAATGCACCGCCGGCCTTCTCGGGGTAATTCGTTTATGGGTTATTAAACGGTGAGAAAACCGTGCACATTTGACGTAATTTTGGGTTTCACCAATCACTGAAAATGGCTTGAAACTTTGTTATACAGTTGAATTCACTTCGTTGAAACGAATCAATGAAAATCGAGTGAATTACTTAAGTCAGGGTACAGCCTCTTCACTCGAGCTTAGCCACGCGTCAGCTGCCCTTTCGTTTTCATAGATGCTATGACGCACGAGAACAGGACTGTTAACGCGTCGTAACAGTAGCCAAATTAAAATCAAACGATACTTTTAGTAGTAAATAGTCAACTCAAATTGATCGAAAGGCCCTGAATGTCCCAAGTTAATTTCGGTGCACTTTGTAAGACTTTATAATCGCAAATGGCCAACTCAAAGGTTCCCGAATTGCCCTCGAGATTTTAAATTAATTTCGGTGCACTTAGTACTCATACCATAGAGGGTAGCTCCCCAAAATATGTCCACCGTTCGACTGTCATTTCCTCGAACGATGATCGCCTTATTTTTCTTTAAATGCGGGTATGTAAAATTATGGTCGATGTACAATGAATTTGTACTACGTATTCAAGTGTAACATGACAGACGGATGAATCACGGCCGTGTGAAAATACTTCATACTTCATTTGCACTGAGATCTTTCAACGTAAATAAGTCCACGATCGTCATGCAGATTGTCGGTCTGAACATTTCTAACGGACGTCCAAGACATTTTTATCTGCTTCAAATATATCCGTCAAGCGAACAGGGCGACGCACTTCTAGATCTCTGCATCCTTCGAATCCTTGGAATTAGTTAAGGCATCACGTGGCAAGCCACACCGATGTGCCCCCTTTAAGACGCGTCATTTTTTATGCATGTTGTGTTTAACTTTCCTCATCAAAGGGAAGAACTCTGCTCCGTGGTATCGAACCAAGGACAGCGAGACGATGACCTGACTCGGAGTCAAGCACGTTTCCAATTGCGCTACGGCGGGCGCTGTAATCCAGCCAGGTGAATTCTTTTTATTATGTCCAAACAAATACGTTACTTATCTCCATTAGGGAATTAGGTGATTTATCAAAAATTAGTCACCCTGTACTTCAATGTGTCGTCGGTGAACTAAAAATATAACAGCAACGGCGGTACAAAAGATTGCTACATTTACACCCTCAGATACGTTCAGTATATCATCAAGTGACATCTTACATATTTATGCTCAATTTCTTTATGAAATCTTCGTAATTGATTCTTTACAATCAATTTCTATGACATCGTCGTTATTAATAACATTTCCTGGAAAGAAGACGTACGACGGGAAGACGACAGAATGAATGCTGTTCAAGGGGCTTGCAGAAATGGCGATCAACAGTAAGACCGCTGCGACGATATGCATTTTTACTGGAATAGATAATAAAAGTTCTTGACTCAATGAATTGAACTTTCCTTCAGGGCTGTTCGATGAAGTAAATACGCTCAGACACGTGTATTTCTACTGTGACTTCAAATTTTCTGATAATTTTCTCATCCTGAAGTTGTTCTTCTGAACTGATTTTCGGAATGAAAAACCCTACGTCTGTGAGAGTGAGAGACTATAGAAAGTAACATTTAAAAAAAGATTTCGAGGTGACCGATTCAGTAAAATACATTCTTCATTTTCCATGAGGTATGAAGATGCACGTACGCTAAAGTAATTCCAGGGAAGATTCATCATTTATTTTATATTTGATTTTGTTGTTGTACGGCATTATTGCGCGAAGCCGCGTGATGAAGAGACGTCATGCGCAGGACCACTGAGAAGCCTATCCTTTGGGATAAGCTAAATCTATTTTCGGAATAGCTCGTAAACAGGAGATGAATGAAAGACAGAGCACGCTGACATATGAATTATTACTACGATTATTATAAATTCACGCCAAAAGTCCTCCGAATATTCAAAACATTATCTAACATATTTAAACTAAGGGGAAATTGGAAACAAATTTGCGCACTGTAAATCATTACTACTGGACTTTTCGAATTGCCTGTTTCTCATTAAAAAGGATAATACTATATTTTAGGAAAATATTTCCGGACGGAAATACTGTAAACATTCTGAGAAACTCCATTTTTTTAAATGTTGCACCTAAATATTTTCCCTTGACTTTCTATGCGTTAAAATATATCTATATGCTACGAACAGATCTATGTCATTTACGGATACGTACAAGCTCCTTTAATTCGGTATAACTTTACCACTGATTTATTCACCGTATTTTATGATAGGTATGACAATACAAAATAGGCAGAGGCTATTTCCAGTTCCTTTTTAAAATCAGTGCCGTTGATTTCGTAGAGTTTAATGTCCAGCAATGCAGTGAGAACCCAATGGTGCGGTCGTCATGTCCGCCTTAGAACATTACTGTCAAGATCTGCAAGCAGATACTAGCCAATTTCTCCCCTATAGAGATAATCTGCGCTAAACTGCCAGAATACGTCAGAAAATATAGATCGCTGGACAGAACTGCCTAAAGCATACCGCGCAAGTACGCTAATTTGCAATAGGGTCGCTAACTTTGCGCACAATAACCAATTCCATTGTTGAAACCATCCTGGGAAGAAAAGTCGATGCGCGGAGTAACTTTTCACGTTATTTTCGAAGTAACTCACGCGACCGAATCTGCGGTAACGAAGCCAAGGTTCGGATGACGTGGCCACGCGCACACTTCTTTGTGGAACGCTCGTAGTCCTCGACATGCGTCATACTTGTTTCACGCACGGGATGATCGCACAAAACGGGATGCGTGCTTAGAATTGCCCTTCAAATTTTAAGATTTCAAGTAACAATATTGAAAAAAACTTATAATACGTTTACTCAGCAAATAAATCATTAACCCATTTTTGTGTGCATGAATTTCAAATTCATTTTCTTATGGATACAGTCAATTTTTCTTAAATAATTTAATTCAGCCTTGTTGCATACGCAAGTAAGGCTATAACTAATGTTTCGTACGAAGCTTAGTACAACTTTATCGTCTGTATAATTTTGATCGCTGAAGGATAAAAGCCGATAAACGGGATTTCGTCGAACAAACGTTGACTGAAATACGAAAGAAAACTGAAGACTCACAACGATGTGCGCTAGCGAACGGTGAGAAGACCACTCAAGGAAAATTCAAAGCACCAGCATTTATAAATGAATGAGGAAACACTTAGCTTAGATCATTATAACGATCCTGAGATGGATGGTGAATGTGATGTCGGTGATATAGTTGGTTGATGCAGAGTTCTGTTGGATAAGGAGGGTTTTATTATAATTATCAACAACCTACTGAAATCAGGTTATGATCAAATAATTTAAGTGTTTTTGTCCCAAAGATTCTAGAGTCAGTGTCCTATTGTTGAGAATTACCGAGGCGTACTTTTAAGTCAGCTCATACAAGGAGTGCCCTGGCTGTAGAGAACAAGCTACAGGCTGGAAAAGACATCGCAGTTCAGTAAAAATTGAATTTTTTATCTGAGTGACGACGGAGAAGGAAACTATACGTGCACTCTCACAATATTTTACTGTATGTCAGAAACATGAACGCGAGAAGCTCTGATAATTCAAAGAAATGCCGAAGATTTTACTTTTAAGTTATCTATAAATTAGATAAATCCACAATGCTAGTTTTTTCAGGATCTTCGTTTTTAAATCAGCGCTTCTATAACTCTATGTTCATTTGTTTTCAACAAGCCTCTCACACTGATATGAAAGGTCTAGGTGAATACAAACTCGGTTATTTCAATCGAAATGCCCTTGTAATGGTCTTCCATGACTGACTGAATCCCATGTCCACTGTTGAGTCTCGTTTACATATCGGCCGATACTAACCCTGGCACCCAGAGGCCGATGGAACTAGCAACACAGAGCTGATACTAGCAACTGATACAACCAATGTATCCAGTTAAAACCGCCCGTCACAAGCAGCAATACACATATTTCTGCCGATACCTAAGTGCGGCACCCAGAGGCCGATACAAGCAGCAACACACTTATATTTCTGCCGATACCCAAGTCCGGCACCCAGAGGCCGATACAACTTGCAACGCGCTTATATTTCTGCCGATACCCAAGTCCGGCACCCAGAGGCCGATACAACCAGCAACAAAGACACGGGCGCTGTATTGCGAGGGTTTCGTCAGTTGCTTTCGTCAGTCGCAAAACATTTGCAACACACGTCGAATTCATCTCGACTCTTCCTAATCCAGCGCCAAAGAATGCTCCACGCCGGTGCATTCTCCGTCTCAAACAATAGCCTGTTGTCCCCATCAATACGTCGTGCATTAACGAGGCAAAGTAAATTCACAATATCGTCATCAAGCAGAATGCGCTGGCTGTGACTTTCGCTGCGTAATGAACTTCATTGGAAAGATGGAATGAGTTCGTGTTGAATATTAATTGAAATGATTTGTGTTGAATCAGAATGAATTAAACTTTGTATTCAGTGTGGACTGAATTTTAGTACTGAAGAGCTTTAAACTGTGCATTATGATTCTTAGAATGAGGTTATAGTGATTCAAGAACAATTAAATCCTTTCATGTATTTAGTTAACTTGTCATAGCTAAATCTTTCATTTACAAATTGTAGAAGTTTGAATTATGACACTGCATAGATATAGTACGCTAGCATAGTAAAATTGTAATATTCACAAAATTTAGTGGGCGTTTTTGAAAGTGTTTAATGTTTGAAGTACTACAGGAGAGGTTCGCACAGCAGTTCGTGGGGTCAGTACGTAATATACAGTAACTCTTTTAGCCATCCTTAACCTACATACAATTTTGAAGAGCTCGCTAGCGCCAATTGTGAATCGGAAGAAGCTAGTGCAAAATGAGAGTTAGCTCTTTTAAGAGTCAGCTTACCTCTGCGCCCAAATTTCTAGCAGAGCGACGAAAATTTATTCTCAACTTTTCTGTGCATTTCTGATGGGTTGCGATGTCTGGACGGACTGTTTTCTGTCTTGCCTAGTAGACTGCGGGTTGTATCATTTTCCTCAAACGTTTTTTGCATCTTTCCATGACGTTTCACGACGAACATCCAATATTTTTGCGATGAACTGATTACTTTTTCTTTTCTTAGTGTTACGATAGCAAATCGATCAAAAGCTATTGAGCACCTTAGTCATTTTAGTAGCAGAAATTAAATAAGAACAGATTAAATAAGAAATTAAATAAGAACAGACCTCATTAGCATCGAAATAAAATACAAATTATTAAGAACATTTCCCTAGCGAAGCAAGTTCATCGTAACGTTGAGTGAGAAGAAATATATCTCAAAAACACCCATGAGTCTGAGGATGTGTTGACTTTGCCTCAATGTTTTTAAGATATCTCTTCTCACTCACCTTCATGATCAACTTACTTCGCAAAAGACATGTTACTGATCCTATTCGTAACAACTAAGGAAAACAGGCCTACCGTCTTCAATTTAAGTACCTTAATTGTTCACATAAAGTGGAAAAAGCTAAATTAGACCTCAGTTTTCTTTGTGAGTGCATGACGTTCAACATCATGCCAAAATTTCTGTTCTTCAAGGTCTACAGACGATCATTCCACACTACTGCCTCCCACAAGTCTTGGCAAGCCAACCTACGCAGCCGTGAGATTCTCATTAAGAAGGAGAGCGTAGTAGTAGTAGTAAGCATTCCCTGACATCGCTTATTGCTCGATGCGCAGAAGGAGAACGTTGTGACCCTTGCCAGCGGCCTCTCCGCGTGCCGGAGCGGTCTTTTTGAAATGTTTCCTGGTATCACTCGTGCGCTCACCTTCCGTGTTGTCAGAGACGAAATATGAGCTCTCGAGTCTGAACTACTACTCACCGTAACGTAAATCAACTACCCTTGAAATTTCGAATCATTTGCAACCTTGTAATCTTAACAAAGTAGTTTACAGGTTTATTTCAACTTGCCTCATTAACCGTCTAAACTTTTTACTAGCTTTCGGTCTCAATTTTTGCCTGTTCAATTCCCCGTAGTATTATTTTTCTTATTTATTGTTGTAATTCATTTTTCTGAGTTTCATTTTTTGTGTTCCAAGTGCATGCTATCAAATATTTTATTGTGTTCATTTCAGATTCTTTGTTAAAAAGGAGCTTAGAGCTCGAAACTTGAAATCAAAATGCTTTTATGATATCTCTTCTCACCCACTTGTATGATCAACTATGAATTAATCGTATAATTCTGTCATAAACCATTGTTTTATCCTAGAGTTATGTTACTATAATTTTGGTGCACTCTAACTTTTGCCTCTAACTTTTGCAGCAGAATGATGTATTTTACGCCTGCAAGGAGTCCTTCCTAATGGTTCCTATGTATTGCAATAGTTCGTAATTTATTTGATAATAATTTTCGCTTAGTAATCATGCAATTATGAATTTAGGTAGCTTTCTAATTCCTCTATCTGATTGAAGGAAAAAAAGAACTATTCAGTTACATACGTACCTTGGATGCAGTAAGCCCTACGTACCTCCTTGAGTTAATAATTCTAGCAGAATTAATATATCACCCATATTCGTCCTAAGGTAAATTAACAATTGCCATGTCAATGATATTTCTATTTCAACTTTTACCCGTACGATGAAGGTTCGTTGTCGAGACCTTCGCATAGTTGCTGCACATCCGAGTCGCCGGATCCTGATTACCAGATGGTGGATCCATCTGATAATCTGGGTTCATATCCATTACCTGATGCAGGACCTGTCAAGAAGAACAATGCAGTCCTCATAAGCCACGATTTTATCGCTTCAGTCCTGGTACGAAATCGTGGACGGACGAAATGTGACTCACTTTGGTGTCTTTGGTTGAATTATTCACCCCTCTACTTGTATTTTTTGTGCTTTAGTGATTTTCTGATTTGATTGGGTCTTATTTATTTTTGAGTTTTGTGTAATAAATAAATTAAGTTTAAAATTAATTAATCTGTCGCAGTGAATACTGAGACCTTGCCGATTCTTTTTGCGTTGTGTTTTGATTGATTTCTTAATAAAATAGTAATTTCCTCGAGGATCCTAGAATTAATTGAACTCCGTCCGGTCTTTATGACACGCTGCAGTGAACCAGAAGTATCTTTAGTGTTCGACTCATTGGATTTCCTTCGGAAACTAACTCCACTATTGTACTCGGCAGGTTGTACACCTCCTCATCGATTCAGTACTCCTAGATCAGTCAGTCATGAACAGGCCTGTTCGGATTCGGCTCGTCCATGTAGACTGTCTATTTTTTCCAAACTATTCGAATTTTGAAGAGTAGAATACGCTTCTTCAACGTTTTCAACTCAAGGAAAGTCTACATGTTCGCCTGTTTAAGTCTCGTGTGAGCTATTCTACTCCATTTGAAAGCTGTGCATTTTTTCTTCGCAAAAATTAACATTGTTTTGTTTACTCCAACGTTTTCCTCTCACGTTTGCAAGTTGTATTGTTCGTATTGTAAGAAGCAGAAAAAATCTCCTTCCCTATAAATATAAGTTGGTCTCGAGTAAGGTCATACTTCCTTTCTTCGTTAGAAGCGGACAACTAAAAATAAGAAATAAACATATTTTCATCACACGTAAATACAATTTTCACTTCCATTTTTTGCACGCTCTCATTAAAGTTTTTGAACACCCTCACACACATAAAACTGCTCATAGCATTCTCAGGAATGAAATTCATTCAGTCATGTGACGGCAATCACTGAGTGAATATTATACGTTACAACTTTGCTTATGAAGTCACTCATTGCCAAGGTCCGTCATTTATTTCGTTCGTATAAGTTTTCTGTACAGGTCATACACGGTAGATCTCGACGCCCATCGATACACAAAAAAGTTCTCTTTAATGTATATTAATCTATATGATATTCTGTAGCGCTTCAAGAGCCACTCCCGTTGCTGTTGTTTATCTACGTTTGTGACATTTTCACGACGGGCGATTTCTAAAAGTCTTCAGAAATGTTCTTCGCCGAAAACCAACATTTAAATCTGCCAAACTTTAAAAGAAAGACGGAACCAATAGGCCTTAATAGTCTTTTTTAAAGCAGTTTTACCATCGCTGCGTATGTACTAGTCTTCATTTAAAATCAATGCTTTGTGTCCTCATTTCTGCAACTTCATATGTATTCATTGAGGACAATCGTTAATAATACGGAAGAGCAGCATATTGTGTGAGAAATCGCTCTAGAATTCAGAGCAATATGCTTAAAACATGACGCGACAATGGGGAGAAATCATACAACATTCAAATTGAAAGTGTTCTTTCAGCAATGTCATCGGAAGAGGCCCTGCATCGGACCTTGTGTGTCAGTCATCCTCACCTGCCAATTCTCGGTGATGGATTATAACTGCATGAAACCATGATTTTTGAGTGAGTGACAACTTAATGTATTTTAGTTCCATTACCAACACAGCAAAACAGATGGGAATACAGGCGAGTCATGGCGTCTACGCTAGCAATGAAGGAGAAACTCGCACCAGTCTGTCAGTAATGCACGTCGAATGACCTGAATTGGAAACTCACGTGATCAATATCTTGACGTCACTGTCGAGAAGTTGAATAAAAAAGACACATATGTCGCTCCCTTTCTCAACAGCGTTTATGAAATTATTCATCGTTGGGCGGAAACTGTTGAGAGGAGTCAGCAGTTCATCGGTGCGCACTTAGCTCTGAGCGAACTGCAGTAATATTAGCGCTGAAATTGTATGCATACATTTGTAATATTTGTATATAAATAGCAATTATCCATTCACGCGTATCATAAATTGGTTTATAACAGCAAACAAGTACGAGATTGTACGGTGGAGAGGATAGCGTAGGAGTAAGTTCAGTAGGACTATATGCCGTCTCTGACTTTAAAATTTATGTACTAATTTGCATACCAATCGGATAAAGCTAGTGTGGTAATCGAAGAAGGATTTTCTAAAGTATAGCAAACAGGAGAGGGACCCTAATCGTGCCACACTTTGCTATCACTGGTGTTGGAGGTGTTGCATCAATTTGTTTTAATTCAGTAATTACCTAATATTATCCATAATTATACCGCAACGTTTCAAAACAAAATTAAATGCACATCGTATTAAAAGCAAATCTTTACTTAATGGGCATGGAAAACATAATGCGAAACTTAAGCATTTCCAACTTTATTCAAACTCAACTAATTCCTGGGATGGATACTAAAGCTCCGGATTTGTGCGTTCATTTCGTTTTTCTGTATTTCGTGTGTTGTTAAAAAAATCAGTCTATCTCAAATTAAATTAACCAAATTCAGCTAGCTTATACCCCCTTAAAGTATGAAAACCAGCTGTAGTGATTGTTTTTAAGTGTAATATAGAGTGCGTCTCTCTTCAAGCTCATACTTTTTCGCAAGGACTTCATTTTAAAATGTACTCAGCGATCCTTCGTGAAGCCTTACTCTAATAGGATTTTGCGGCGTACAATATCGTTTCCTTCTCCCTTAGCCTTCATTTGAAACAGAATAAGCTCTACGTTCCTTCCTATTCTGCCACTTCCTCTCATGCGAACCAGTGTGCTGCCCTCGGCATTAACGTTGAAATTAGACCGGAGCTAGAGCTTTACACTAATCTCCGTCCTGCAAATTGATCATTAACGAGAGATTCTCGACTGATATGTTCAAAGCGGCTTTAGAAAATCCGAGATTTGTGTGCGACACAATGCACGATGGGTCAGTCAACATGTTAGATCAAAGTTGCGCCAATATTATATCGTTAATTTGTGAAGGCCTCACGTTAATTGACTGAGACAAGGCAGGCTCGCAGGGCACGGTAATGGAACTGCAATATGCTTTGATTGAGGAGCGCCGGTTTCACTCGAGTTACAAAGCTACAACTTTCGGTGCCACGATGTCAATAGTACGGCGCACTCGCTCATCCCAGAGAATTCAGGGTTATTGATCACATTCTGCTCATTAATTTAAAACGGATTCTAACATGCGAACTTCATCCTCAAATGCAGACTTCATCCGCAAATACAGACTTCATCCACAAATGAGGACTTCATCCTCAAATGAGGACTTCATCCTCAAATACAGACTTCATCTTCAAATGAGGACTTCATCCTCAAATGAGGACTTCATCCTCCAATGAGGACTTCATCCTCAAATGAGGACTTCATCCTCAAAACTAATGTTGACTAGGATCATACTTTCAAGACACCCATTGGTTAGAAAACTTGCTTTTATCTATAGCAAGCTTCATCGACAAGAACGGTAGAATTCGTCAATGTTTTTACCTCTAGCTTGTTTGAATTAATGGGTAAAACTTGAGAATGTTCTTTATCTTTCGTAGTTTCATAAATTATTTCGAGGTGTCGAACAATAAAACTTAAACAATTCGATTAATAACATTAAATTGTGCGGTTCAGTCCCGTGGAAAAGGCGTGACGTTAATTTGGGCAGCAATATTATCTGATTGAACTCTGATGCATTGAATGAACAGTGAAAGACTTTGGAGAGCGAGCGTTAGCACATACCCCCTTCTGAACTTTCTCGGTGGTCGAGCACGAATATTCCTGTGTCCTTTCAAAGCTCATTTCATCAGTTCATAGCGCAAGTAATCAAGAATGTTTTACCGCGGCGGCCCATCCATCTGCCCTCAATAGATTTAGGAATATCGAAAGGGTCGAGGTCACTCCTTAAAAGACCTCTGAAAGAAGCGTCCTGGAAAAGAGCGCACCGCCAGCTGAGCCCCAGAATCAATATGTATGTAAATTAACAGCCGTATACAAGTTCTGTGCAGTAAAGGTTGCTTTACTGCGATTCTCCGCGTTAATATTTCACGTCTTCTTTACAGTTCAAGAAATACACGGCACCAGCTGCGAACAACTGCAGCCGCGTACTGACCGCACCAACGCACTTGCACCACCAACGTGTCTAATGCGAGATGCTCTTATTAAATGTTTACTCATGTTTATATTTCATGTATAAATCACTTGTTAGTTTAGTCACGTACACATGAGATATTTTATACAATTCTCAAGCTGGATATGTAAGTCGCGTGCATGTTATAAAAATCTAAAAGAATATGTATCGATTGATATTTCGAGGATCATCGATTTAGGTAAATCAACATTTGTTCGCATTTTCATAGTTCGATGAAAACTTCTGGGACTGCTCTTAAAAAATCATGGCTACAAATATTGCACAAAATGACAATTTCTGAATAATGTACAGAATGACACCGTACAACAGGTTATTTATTGTATGAAATCCAGAATCAAGAGAAAAACGCGGTGTTCTAATTTAGAACGGGGTTGGCTTTCTCATTGATTCTCTGAGTTAATTCTGTGACAGTTTTATATTCTCTCGTGAATTTTAAATTATTTGCATAGGATTTAAAATCGGTGGAAGGTTTTGAATCCTCTTGTTATTAATCACAGCATCGAAAAGTCTTCAGTTCTAGGGCGCAATTAGAACCATTTTCCTGACTTTTTGTCCTAGAAATATTTTCGATTTCATGAAAGCCATCAGCAGATTTGACCGAGTGTGACGCTTCATTAGAATTGATTTTTAAAAATTTCCCAATTAAGGTTGAAGGAGCCAGATAAGCTGATTGGGAAAAAGAGAGCGTTGTCTCCTATTCTCTAACCCCATTTATTTTATAATGGAGCTTTGCCTCCTCAGAAGCAATTAATTATAATAGCTCACGGCTCATGGTTTTGCATTTGCTTCTCTTCATGGTAGAATCATCCCGTGCGAAGAGCGTTAGATCAGTTCCAGCTAACAGCCCCTCTACTCGTACAGTTGTTCCCCACATAGTACGGTGTCAGTTAGAGTGAGCATCAAATGTCACGGAAAATATTTGGGTCTTAAGAAGCAAACAGAGCTTCTCATGAGACGAAAATAAAAGGATAGAGTGATTGCTTTTTGCTAGAACTGATCTGCATATTGCTTTCCTTTATGCAGAAGGAGTGAAGGGAGGGGGGGGGAGGGTTAACTACTTGTACATGTACATTGTTAACCTAATTTTCATTTGCTGCAAGTAACTGCCAAGTTAAGGTCTTAACTACTGTTCAACATGTTCGTCTTTATCATTTCTGCAAAGCGGACTTCTAATGTTTGCAAATAAACTGTTCTAAATTTTCATTAGCTTTAAGTGCTTAGAGAAAGTGGCTGACGATTCTTCACAGATACCATCAATGGAAATTAATCTTTCACGATTTATGATATAATCTTGCGGAAGTTTCTGAACTGCACCTGAATTATTAACGACATTAAGTATTTGTAGTTTTCTTGACTCCGAAAATATACGAAGAAATGCCTGTCTGAAGGCTTTTTTACATTCCTTCATTTACTTTAGAACTGATTTAGGAATTCTCAATATGCAAATCAAGTACAACGGCTTGCAGAATGTTAGCAACGCAGAGTTCCCCACAGAACACGTACGCAGGCCGTAGTGCGCGTACGAATTGGATGAGACGAGATGTCAGGATTTAGTGAAGTTTCAGCTCCCTGCTGCGGCTGCTGCTACAATGGCAGGTCGTGCGGGTCACAGGAGTGCACACTGATGGGATGTCCGTAAGAGAAAAGCGCTCATTGCACTCCGTGTAAAACGTTTGCTTCTTCAACATTTATCGGAAACGATAATAAATGCATTCCATTGACGCACTGAATTTGTTTTTTCACAAACTAATCAATCTCGCACTTATTGATTTCATCAACCACTTTTTCAGTATTCTGGACAGACGCCAATGATGTAAAAGTTTGCAGGTAGCCAACTTTTTTCGAAAGCGGGTGGTATGCTTTACGAAAATTCAATTAAAGTGCTTTCCAACACCTTGTGAAAAATAGATGAATTCCAGTTTTTCTTTTCAACTTCACCCAATTGCCAATTCCTAACTGCAGCAGCGCATATGACGCCCATGGTGATCCCTATGATATTTTACAACGCTTTACCTAGTTGTGTTGGCTTCTTTGAGATCGTGAATGCAGCGCAAATAAAATTACGTCTTTCTTTCATGACTGCTGTACTCAGTACATTCAACATCGAAGACACATTTTGTGTAATGAGTATACCGTTCCCGGAGCTCTCAGTGACCTTTCGTTCATACTGAATACAATTTACAGGGACGTGTTTTAATCAAACTTTTACCTAAACGAGATCTTTTTCCTCAAATTCAATAGCGATGATTCTTAATTAGGGAACATCAGTCAATGTTTTTCAATCATGAACTCTGTTTTATCCTATTATATTTGTGTGCTAATGATTTGACGTTATTCAAAATAGCCTAAATGAATGTGAAGAATTCCTCATCTCTTTTAATTAAGACAAACACTCGTAAATAAGAGCAGTGCTTGCGTAAAGTCTGGATAGATGTAAGGTGAAGAAAGCATTTTGGATATGAAGTTCGACTATCATAGCACTTTGATAAATATTGCAGTGCATTTGCGAAACAACTTAAAGTTTTGATGATGTAAATCGTGCAAATGTTTGATAGGTCGTAAGAAAAACGTCCCTGAATATGCGCATCAGAAAAGGTATACTTTATAATTGTATTCATGCGTTCACTCATTAATTATCAAGTATTTTACAGTAATGTTAAACTAGTATTTTCAGTGTATGGGGATTTCATTCACAAGAGCTTTAGGCCGCCTCAGTAGCACTAACTGCACACTGTCATCAAAATTTTACTCCTAAAATTTTTGTTGTCGATTTTTAATGATAAAGCTTAGGTCTCAAAATTCTGTTCGTTCTCGCGCACAAATGTTGAGAAGAAGTTTTAAATTGCAAAGCTTATTGCTTTTCAAAGACGGCTAACGATCGCGTGAGGACGAGCTCATTGGACGACATTTTTTAAAGCAGGCAGAAGCGTGGAAGCATAAACGAGAAACATGCGCTATTTTGGGGCATCGTGAACTTTTTCTAAAGAAAAAATTGACGTTCTTGAGTATCATTATTTAAAGATTGAGGCCATAAAATACAAACTTCAAAAATACAGTTGACCGAAAGAAAAATGCGGTCACCGATCCCGTTGAAATGTCGTACCGAAGTGATGCCATGTTGAGCTTCGTAGTTATAAATAAAAGTGAACATTTACGAAAGACGGTTATGACGCCGTGAGTTCAAATGAGGGTTGGGCAAACTTAATGATGTCCAAAATTAGCACAACATTTGGGTTACGAATAATAAATTATTTTACTCCATCGTACAAATTATAACGTTTGTACAAAGTATAATGGTCGTACAACGTATAATGTTTGTACGACCATAATTGACTGCAGTAGAATTGCTGAGTAGAAAACACATGAATTGGAGTGCTATAACAAGCATGATAATAATTATCAAAATTCTTGTGAGGCGAGCCATCAAAAAATTCTGATGGACTAGAATGTTTAAAATACAGCCTGGTCACGGCTTTCCAAAGACGGCTAGCCGCCTAATACATACCAGCGAGAATATACGTCTAGAACCAAGGAGTTCTAGTTGTATCTGCATAAACGTGAACAACTCCTGTCAGTCGTTTGTGGGGATAAAGAGTTGTCTAGAAGCAAACCCCTGCTGCAATAATTAGAGTGCGGCATTCTCCCAGCTTTGTGTATAGTTAAAGGAATTGACACCCAGCAGAAATTCAATGTGCAAAATGGATCAAAGGATCCATGGGACGGTGGCCCAAAAGAACGGCGGCTCTCATCATTGGACAATCACTCGGTCTCGAGTGACTGTTTCAGTGATGGTCTGGGCTACCGTGACGGAGTAGGCGCGAACACCATCGGGATTTGATGAGCCAGGGGTGGAATTGAGAAAAATTTAAGCTTCGGATATTTTGAAAGCAAAACTGCAGCCTTGGGAGTACCGATAATTTCTACAAGATGCCTCGGTCATAGGTTATTCCAACTAGACTGCTGCTTTTTTACGAGCAAGGCTCACTGGAGAGTGACAGAAATTCCGTGTTCCTTACTTCCCTCACTAAGAAGCAGGGCTTCTTTTCGCTATAATTAAACCCCGTGGGATTCAATATTCATTCCATGTCATGTGATCATGTGATTTTCTGTCAAAATCAATTATCAAAATTATCCCTGCTATGAAATCATAAACTAACTTGAAAGAAACTCAACAAAAAAGATTAATTAAGGAGGATCTGGCTCATGCAATTTCATAGCATCTTTTTTCATAGCAATTCTCACAATCTTTTGACAAAATGTTCTCATGATCAAATTTCGGGACAAGGGTACGTCGGAGAAGAACACAAAACCTGATAAAAACCTTATATCACCAAGGAGTCCCCGTAAATTCAGTTTAAAAACATAATTTTAGAGCTCCTTCTTTTTCATTTCCCTCACGAATCACGCAATTGTTCCCCAGGTCATTCGTGAATGACTTTTAAATCAATGGGAACGAGTCGAGTCCTAACTTGAAATCCCGGCGTCTCTCAAGGCTCACTTAATGCAATAAGACGCGGCCTGAGCACAAGTTCAGCGACTCAGAGAAGCCTGGGGCCATCAGCTTAGCAGACGGCGGTACTCGGGGATTATTCTATTAAAAACAGGCTGGTCGTTGAGATCATCACATTCTAGGTACATGGCGAACTGACGGAGTATTATTTCTGTCTCTTTTATTCGGGGCCTCGAGTTGATGGGCAATCGTGAGGCTCCAACGAATTGATTGATCGAGAGTAAAGAGGGGTGAATTTTTAATGTTTGACTTCGATATGTTCTTATTTTAAAAATTTTTCGACATGGAGCTAGAGAGACAACTGAAACCATGATAAGAAGTATTTAATTCGGATGTGAATTCAAATCAGCAATATTTTCAGAAGCATGTAATTCCCGCGAGCTGCGTGTGCTTAACATGAGGTTAACCTTGTGTATTCTATTACATATGTGTAGGTAGAATTTTAAATTATTATATTTCCTAGATGTTCCTCACATACACTGCTGTAAAACATTGCTGCTTATTCGATATTATTACCATCAAATCTCATAAAAATGCACCCTATGCATTAATGGGTTGAAGTATGGTGAAGGGTGAAGGGTAGTGCACACATTCACTCAATTGCATAGGAACTATTCGTACATAATTTATACTGAGCTATGCGTGTCTTTGAGGAAATGTATATTATGTGTGGACTTGATTGCGTGTGAATTTAAGCGTGATTATGTGAATTTCAACTAGATTATGTGTGAACTAGATTGAAGCAAATTGTGTTTAAAACTGGAGGCAAAGCAAATTTTTTTTATTTGTCTAGCATTTACTAGGTTAAATCGCTCTTCTCTAAGGTGGTTGCATTACCTGTTCGAAGAAAGTTGTATAATTACCTTAATTACCTAGCCCAACAGCCCAGATGTAAGGAGATAATTACCATTTCATATATAGAATATTTTGACGCGGTATCGTTTTAGTGAAAAACTTCACTGGGGAAATTTATGCTGGATGAACGTGGCCCAAGCTTGGAGAAACATGAGGATTTTGAACTTTAAATTCAGATAATTATCAAAATTCATCTCAAATTTGAACGCAGGTTCACCTATTTTTCCTGTGGGAATTGTATACTGGCATTCTTCCAGTAAGATATGAGCATAATATGTATAGTTTGGAGATAAACCTCTGCTGAACTATGTAAGTTTATACACTGCTCTGTATTTCAAAGACATACTGTTGCGAGCAAACTCAAAGAACAAAATGTACATCTGAATTATTTCACTTTTTATTGCCCAGACATTTGATAAAATTTTAACTAATTTAATCCTCAGGTATTCAAAAGAAAAAATCACAGTAGTGAGAATATTTATTTTTAACTCTAGCGTCCACTGAGAATAATTGAGAAAAATAGGCTTAAAATTGCAAGTTAAGTTCAGAAGTTTCATATGACGTCCCCAGCATTTGCTTTAAATTAAGTGTGACTACACAATGCCAAATAACATAATTAAATTTTAAATAATTCTTCTAAAGTAATTTTACATGACTCTTCTCTTACTCCCCAAGGGGAGTAAGAGAAGGGGAGTAAAAATCACACAGAGGGTTTATCCAGAGTCTTATTCTACATTTATTACAATTAATAAACTTTTCTAACTGATTCATCATCACGTCCTTCTTTTTACAAAGTTTTACATAGGTTTTACAATTTCAGCCGCAGTTGGCAGTCCTAAGACAAAAATTTATATTGTTTGAAGGAATTAATGTGAGATATTTGTAGTTTGGTTTTTGTACCATAATGCATCTATTAAATCAGCTGAAGACCGCGGCAAACTGTCCATAATTTAATGAAGCATTTAGGCATAACAAACACTTCCCTCGGAAGAAAAAGAAACTTTTTTGCCTGTGAAGAATTATGGTCTTACCTAAGAGCTGCTTTCCGAATGCTGTATGGCTTTTTAAATTTGGCCACAAGGCAAGGAAGGATTGTTAATTAACATGTGGCGTTGCAAAGAGGTCGTCGAGAATCCCAATTTTCATGCTGCTGGAGAACCATTCGCCCTTGCAGCCAATTTTTGAACACGGTCGTGTTCATACCGCGTCCAAGCCTTAACCGCTTCTCCGACAGGTTTTCGAAAGAAAATATGCAGTTTTCAAATGATTTTTTCATAAGCGTCAGATGAATGACCGCACTCGGGATTTGCTGGTTTAAACCGAAAAAGGTCACCGTTGGATGAAAAACTTGCTTGAGGTTTTTTCTAAGCCAAAGATTGGGCGAGTTTAATCACCCAAAGTTGAAAAATACAAGTTAGGTAAAAATGAGTCAACTTGTCCTTGCCAGGAAAAGACTTGAACTTGAATTTGAGCTTAAATGAGAGGATCGACGCTTGTCGAGGTCTTTCTTACGGCTTAGAAATTCCCCCTTGACTCGCCGCAAAGCGTGGTAAAGGAACCTCTTGACTCGCCATAAAGCGTGGTAAAGGGACCTCCTGACTCGCCATAAAGCGTGGTAAAGGGACCTCTTCACTCACCGCAAAGCGTGGTAAAGGGACCTCTTGAGTCGCCGTAAAGCGTGGTAAAGGGACCTCTTGACTCGCCGAAAGCGTGGTAAAGGAACCACTGAAAATGGTGAAGCCTGTGCCTCGATTTCATCTCGTGGGTCGATCCTGGGCTCTAATCAGTAATTGAGTTCTAGAAAACATACTCATAGGTAATACTAATACAGGGTGGCCCAAAAGTAAGGTACCCTTTCATGAAATTGTGCCCTAAACATTTGTTAAACGTATCAGTGCTACCGATATCGGTGAGGGCACCTTACTTTTGGCCGCCCTGTAGATATTAATTTATAACTGAGCTCTAGAAAAATAACCAGTCACAGCGACTAATTTATGGCAGAAGCTTTAAGAAAAGAAGACGACCGCCGCTGAGCTGTGCACTAAATAAGACAAGCCCAGAGGGTTTGCATGCGAAGGTAATTATTGAAAGTAGATACGCGTTATCAATGTAGAAGATTTTAGAATCCGGAGCGAAGCAAGCGATTGTTCTTTAGAAATTCTATGCGTATCAGTTTAGGTCACAGCTTTTTAAGTGGGATTTTTTGTCCTGCTTTCCCAGCTACATGTCGTTTATTAGTTTTTCTTTGCTAATTAGTTAATGCTGTATCATTTGAGCCATTCGGAAAAGGAACGCAGGTTTCCTCGTAGAATAGGGGAAGGAAATGTCTTATTCTATATTTATTACCAATTGATAGAATTTACTATACTGATTCATCATACCCGTATATTGGATATTTCAATGCTATAGTTGAAGTATCGCTATCAAGGACAACGAATCGAGCAAAGAAATAAGCGCACATGCTAAGTAAAAATGTGAGGGAAACTTAGAAAAACATTAAGGAAGTTAGGTATTCTACCATACTCTTTGCCTCCTTAATTATTGAAATTGTAAAAAACGAAGTAAATTGTTCAAGATTCTTGTCGGCAATAACAATAACGGTTTTTTGTTCATTGAGGAGCAGTATATTTGAAAAAAGTCCGAGAACTTGAATGATTGTGAGTCGAACAAAGTATTGAAAATGCGTTACCTCCTTTCCAGTTTTTTATCACGTAAATATCAACTCCTAACAGTCAACTAGAATAAAAATTAGAAACTTCTCTGAATCATTATTTCATCACTACAGACTTCAACTTGAAGATAAATTATACCACCCTTAGAATTAACGAGTAACTGATCCCACTTTGTGTCAAACTGACATACCTTCAGCATAACATACCTCCGAAAACCATTACTTGTTAAGACACGCGTTTACGCGTCGGCATAGGAAAAGCTCGCTATCTTACACTTCGCCTCCGAGCTGAGTCATATATGGTACGCGCGATCATTTTACTTAAAACCAAATGTAACTAAAACACTATCATGTATGAATACAAATTTTCAAGTTTTGTTAAATTTGTGGTCATCAATCGAATAAGCCAGTTCTGATTAGAAAAAAAATTAATAGAATGACCAAACTTTTGAAAATAAAATCCTTAATTTTTACATTCACAACGGAGATATTCATCGACATGAAATTTTTCCTACATGGAGAATCGAAGTCCAAGTGGTAAAGTACTCCTCAAGCCCACCACCAAACCTTGCGGCCAAAGAACGACGAGGTAGCACCAGCAAGAATTCCTGGTCCTCCGAAATGTTCATTTGTTGCAGGCCAAAATTAAATATTTAGCCACATCATCAGGTGACCGTGCGCCTCGTCAGCTTCATTATGAGCTGACTCGCTCTAATGCTAATGAATTGGTGATTTAATAAGTCAGTGAGCCAAAAATGAGAACTCCAGGAGTCGGTGTTCTCGGAAGGCTTGGGCTGTGATGAGGACGGAAACAGAGGACGAGGAAGTCATATTTTATATAAATTCTTAATCACTGTTAGCGTAGTGGGTGGTGAGAGGACAAGTTCTTCTAGAGGAAAAAGGCTGACAGAAAAATAATTTTTAAATGTTATTTGACTGGATGATAGTTCTTTTTGTTTAGACGGAATAATTGATATTGTCACTGAGCTTGGTTAAACTTTGTAAGTTTAAGAAACGAGTTTACCGACAACGTCCTTGAATTTTTTTCGGTAAGTGAAGCGATAAAATTACCACTAAAAAATGCAACAAATAATCGCGGCCAAGTACCGGACAAGAAGTATAAAGAATATAAAATTTCAGATAAATGCAACTGTAATAAAATTATATTATTTTTAATTTCCTCAGAATAGCATTTTACGGATTTATATTCTAATCATTGTTATTAGACGCGTTGTGAAATAACAATACAGCAGTTTCTATCTTACACTAAAGAACTTTCAGAAATATCAAGTTGTGCAAAAGTTTTTGCCGATTTGTAAACTCAATTTTGAGAATGAAAAAATGGTTATTTTTAAAGAATTTATTCATAGCTATAACATCCCTGGGCTTCTATAACCGGATTCCATCTCTCAACTGCTTTATAAATGCCTCGTTCGTAAAATTCTTCAGATTTAGTCGCAAAATCTGAATCTAACTCATTTTTAATCTCTTCCCGTGATGCCAACCTAAGGCCATTTAAATGGTTCTATAATCCTTGAAATAAGTGATAATTAGAAGGGGCGAAGTCGGGAGAATATGATGGATGGTATAAAACCTCCCATTCAAGTTCTTCTAGGAGAGCAGCGGCTGCCAACAACTTCACCTCTAACCTCGTCTTTCAAGTTGAAATTCCCTTTACGAAAACGGAAAACCAGCATCTGCAAGTCCTCTCCTTTACAGCATCATTTCGATTTGCACGTTGAACGTTTCCTGCTGCCGCACTTGCACAGAAACCTCTATGAAGCTCGCAGAGTAGTGCATGTCTGACATGTTTTTTTCAGTTGGGTTGAACATGGGTGCAAATAATGGAGCAAAATATGAATGATTTCTTAATAGTCTGAAAGGAAGAGGTGTAAATTACTGATGATATTATAAGTTAGCAATAGAAATATATATAATATCAGTATAGATAATTTTGAATTATTCTTTTATCAATCGTCAACCACTTTTGCACTAATCTGATCACTAACGCAAATGAGTCATCAAACTTCCAGAGTCTTATAGTTAAATTTTAAGAGTGAACACTAAGTCAGTGTTATATTTCCACACCGAATTTTGAGTTACAATTTTTAACACCATGGGACAAAGATAGGACTAATATACAGAGTACCTCAGGCACGTGCAATGCATTTGAAACTAGTATAGATTAGCAGCAGTTATGTAAGGAGTTAACAACGCTTACATCGACCTAATCCTAACTTAGGAGTAGTTATTTTGTTTTCCCTTAGCTCATTTTCTCAACTCTGGATGGATAAACGCATCAAATGTTCGATTTAAGACAAAGAAAACTTGATAACCCGTTTTTCCTTCACCTGTCTCGGTACAAACCGACCTTTCCCGAGTGCACTCACACATCTCGAGCAAATAAACTCGTCTCAAAATTATGCATTTTTACAAGAACATCGACCGTGGAAGGGGTTGCCAAGATAGGAGTATGCATATTATAATTTTAGAAAACAGCGTCATGTCTACGGTTATTATTCCGATCTTTGATGAACATTTCATTTGTGTGCATGTAAATTTGTTCAAGCGCTGTTTAATGAGCTCATGAAGAAGATGCTGACAAGAAGAGACTGAGAAGAGGCTGAGAAGAAGAGGCTGAGAAAAAGAGGCTGAGAAAAAGAGGCCGAGAAAAAGAGGCCGAGAAGAAAAGGTTGAGAAGATGAGATTCGGAACGTAAAGCAATTTAGTTACTCGAATTTCCTGCACTGCACGTGGCTTGTCCGTTGCCAACTACTGCTATACGAGATAATACGTAATATTATTTTAACAGCAACTTACGTAAAATGGAGGAAATGAAATGGAGTATAGGACGTTTTGCGTAGACATTAGTATTATTAGTTAGCATTATCAGTTTGTGTAGTAATAACTGTACCCCGGAGTTTAACTTGTAGGTAATCGTTCAGCTATGCTTCACTTGAGATGTTTCAAAGAATATCTAGAATTAATTTAGGTATTACATTTTTCTTGCGATCCCGAGATTCAGGTTAAGAGTCTGCGTGACGGTAGGTCGTGAAGCCCATCTACATAATGACATTGAATCTGTGCAAAATCATAAGCTCATCTAAGCCTAGGCAAACATCGTAACGTTGTTGAAAATCTCAGTGAAACTCGTCCTTTTCATCTCTCTTGGATGAACAGAAATGTATTCTGACAGTAGCTTTTGCTACTACTCCATTAGCAAGTGCTCAGCAAGTACGAGTACACCAACACTCACATGGAGAAATTTTTTATCGCTGTCTCACTCGACCTGGAATGTGCACGATGAATTTTAATTTATCGCATGCTAGGCCTAGGTTGAATTTTCAAACGACTGTATTGGCGGAAAACAATTTGATTGGAAAGTTTCAAAGTAATGCATGCTTTATTAAAAAATATTAACGTTTACTAACGTTTTCCCTAAATTAAGTTTATAAATTGAAATTAAGAATGATGTAGTCCTGTTAAATTATCGAACTCGCTTTCGACTAATACGTGTGAGCAAATCTCCTATGTTAAGTTAATTTACTTTCCTTCGCTTAAAATGTATTCCAGTTAGGGATATTTATCAGGCCAAGAATCGCTGAAAACTCCTCTTAGAAATACCTTTTTCTAGTACCAACGTGTGTTAACATGAGGGCTTCTATAAATTAGAGTTCCGTATATATTTAGCATCCTTTTTGTCTCGAAGGAACAACACAACTTTAAGTGAGTGCGGACGAGTACACGCTCTAAATATTTTGCCGATTTTTGAACGATCAACCGTGAGCTTCATTCGGAGCTGTGACAAAAGCATCTCATTTGCTTGTAAAAGCTCAAGTGTCGTAGGTCGTTGATGGACCAACTCGCACGAGGCTTTCATAAGCGCACCCTCTGGCCTCACGTGCGAGGCAGCTCTCGGCCGGACTGAAAAAGGACTAAAAATTTCCAGTTGGGAATATTCGCAATGAATGACGAGTCACGACCAGCTTCCATTCTTTGTTGATGCATATACGCACGTGTCAACGAACGCATCGGTGTGTATATTTTGTTGTTGAAATTCTGTATAATTCTTTTCTACTTTAAGAACGCTTCACGTAACTGAAGAACATGGCATCTAACCACTATCGTCAACTCATTGATAAAGACAGTGATATTTTTTCTAATTCATGAACGCTTGTACAAGCTCTTGTTGAGAACAGAAGAAGCAATAACCCTCTAAACAAAACGTACATACATCCGATTAACCGGCTCTTACTAACTTCATGACAAACAGATAACGTAAAATTCAACACTCATTCAATGCAAACACTCAGTCCGAGATGAAGCAGCTTTTTCCCAAACATTTTTCTTGGTAGAACATCGCTATAATTGGGCCGCGAGCTCTTCTCTTAGATAAAATGTTGTCGAGGCGAAAAAGTGATGTCTTGTAAACATCGTCTCGAGCTCGAAAACCTCTCTCTTTCATTTTCTATGCCACGAAATGACAAAGTGAACTTTTGGGCGCTCATGGAGTTATTTTTGCGTTCCGCACTGAGAAACTTCGCTCATATTTACGAATTAATCGTATTGTTAGAAAGACGAGGTCCCGTCGCGACTGCGGGGTCTTAAGGCCGGTTGGAGAGCTGTAAAATATATCGTACTGATGGTATTCAGAAGAAGAAGCAATAATTTATACTGTTTTTCGGTTATTAAAATATTAAATTGTTTTCAAACACAGTTGTTGAAAACTATTGGTTTAGTTTCAAATATTTATCACGAAATGGTTCGTGAGAAACGAATCAATTTGAAATTAAACAACTATTTAATGTTTCGATTTTTGCTATTTCTTGTTTAAACTGCAGTTTAGTTTTACTTTTGGTGTAACATGAGGACTAAGTTTCCCTGGCGAAAAATTAGTCACCTGCTGTTTTTCGAGGGTCTGACATGTTCTCCGGCTGTTTCAAGCCGAGGTTCGAACCCTGGTCCTTTGGGCTGTAAGGCCAGCACGCTAACCACTACACCTTAGAGCCAAGAACTCAATTGTAAATTTATGGGACCACCTAGAACAAGTTAGCCGTCGAAAAAGTTGTCCACTTGCTGTCGCTGCACTACGAAATCATTTGATGCAAGAGTTGTTTAAAATCGGCAAGGTGTGCTTTAAGACACCTTTGGATTCAATGCCATCCATAATTTCAGCCATTATTCGTCATATCAGCAGTATGTGACTGAGTTTTTGTTCATAGAGCTTATGTTAACTTAAAACCAATTTCGGACCTTACAATTTTAAAGAATTTCGTTTCAGCACAACGAAAAGTGGTAGTGTGCATTGCATCCATATAAATAATAAACTACCCATCCGGATAAAAGCTAGAAATACGTTACTCTAGTTCTATCGAGAAACTTATATGATGAACATTTTTAAAGTAGGCTATTTTCAGCTTACGAAACTCTCGGTGGATTCAAGAGTAACCTTTAAGTATCGTTTTGTAAGACATCAAATTTTGTTCAAATGCAACTCCTAACATATATCATCAGTGAGCTCTAGTCTGACCAGCTCGTGGGTTGTAGGACGGGAACAATGTAAGCAAAATAATCCAAAAGATTAACCATAGCAAACAGCCTTTGAAACATTATCACAAAAAACCTAATTTTCGAATGAGTCGATGATTATTCATAAACTAAACACTAGAAGAAAAGAAGTGTCTTGTGAAATCTCTCTTCATATGCCAGAGCCCTGATAAGCCTGACGATCCATTTTGAAAGCATTGCATGAATATTCATCATCGACCTTACCAGGTACGAAAATTTAACGCGAAGGGAGATATAAATAAAACTAAACTCATCTAGTTTTGGAATGCTTAGGTCACCTTGAATCCATGTTGGATAGCACCCAAGTGATGGACTTAGAAACTGCTGTTGAAGGGCAGATTACCTGGAAACGAACTCTAAGAAAGTTTAATCACTCCTGCTATTTATTATAAGGAGCCAATATTTCAATTAAATTGAATACAATGGAACAAAACAGAACTGAGTATGAAAGTGTGAACTAACTGGAAGGTTCATTTTTAGGGTCCAACTACTGCCTTAAACCGTTAGAAGCCAATCACTCATACCCAACTGCGTATCGATCAAGTAGGAGGGGTAAGACAATCTAGTGATCTGTAAGCACAGCTACCAACGTTACATGTTCGTTAACGTATTCCGCTCCTCATATTATCCCTTGCATCCCTGGAGGGGAAAAAAAGAAACGGTGAAATGAGCTAAAGAAGTATCTTATTCGTCGTTTGGAAGATGAGTTCATACGTTTGAAAACATCATTCGCACGTGATGTAACGGAGGTCGAGAATTTTTTTTTCCTTGCTTTGTTTTAATTTCGCTGAATTTTTCGTTATCTTCCTCCGCAGGAGACCATAGTTACAAACTATGGTTAATCAGATTGCACTCGCGGATGGAACTTAAAAAAAATTGCGTTCTTTATTTAGATTTTAATTTACATTCGAATGACCAGGTGAATTAATTGGTAATCAAATGAAGTGAAACTTTCATTTGCGTTCCCGTAGACTTACGGTTGGTGTATCGTGGTTGACACTCCTATGCAGTGAGACGAAACAGACTTCCATACAGTCCAAAATTTTACTTCATAGCATTTTTAAATGGGGCAGAACCGTGAAATCTACACAAACCAAAGTAATACCAACAACAAGCGTGTATAAGCATCAAAAGTCAAGTATTCAAAAAATATTGATCATTGTTAAAAGCCCCCCAAGGAAGATGCATTTAAACACTTCGCTATTATTTTCTGGAAGGTTCGCCAAGGAAGTGCTTAAATTGTTAGGAGTGTACTAAGACAAATGATTAGTTGTGTTGTATCCAGTCAAATATACTCAACCCTGAAAGCTTTACAACACGGAAAAGAAACTTGCAATGCCAAACGATTCTGCTCGTGCTGCTGGTGACAGGTGTCACAAAATTCCTGCGAGCCTTCATGAAGCTGCCAGCACTGCAGGTTTCATTGCAAGGAAATGGGAATTAGTTGTTGCCAGCCTCGGAAAAAATTTCAAGAGCTGGAATACCTCGGCACATACCAAAAAAAATACGCTGCCATATGCCATGAAATGAAAAGCTAGAAATATTTCTCCCAGTACTTGGAAAGATCTTCACAATGATCTTTGCGCTAGTGAGACTCAGATCGGTAAAAAGTGATTAGTTGTGATCTTCATCGGCCGAAAATCAATCTAGAATTTCCTCGTAAGACCCTGGTGTTGAAAAAAACTTATTTGAAATCAAGATTGCGCTAGAGATCAGTTAAACGAGATGTTAACGTAAAAAAAAAAGATTGCTAGAGCGAATGTTTTGGCTACAACTATACAACAACGAAACACGATACAACTACGATACAGCGATACACGATATAACCATAAAACGATTCACGGTACAACGATACACAGTACAACGATACGACGATTGTTTAGAAGGTAGACAAGGTTGTTTATGATAGTTAGTAATATAATAGTATTTTTCTTTTTTTTTCTTATTGTGAATTCAGAGGGTGAAAACATTTCAGATTAATTTGTTTACACTGACACAAAAATAATGGAAATTATTGAAGGAACGATACCTCGTGGCATGTATAGGAAGATATTGAAAGAAAATTTTTCAGAAATCAATGTAAAACCTGAAGAATGGAAATGAACTATGATACCATTGGGATAATAACGTTAATCATGAGGCCAAGGAAAGTCATGAGTTGCGGGAAAATAAGAATATTAGACTTTAAATGTATATCTATGGCTCAGCCAATCACTGCATTTCAATCCGATAGAGAACGTAAAGGAAGGCCGACGATTGAACAGATCGCCACAGCAATTGAAAGGTAGGTCAAGTGTTCCCTGCTGCTGCACAAAGCGGTACCAATTCACGGCAGACGAAAAGCACTCGGCCTCCGTCGTGTACCTAGCACCGCAATGCGCGGAGGCTGCGCAGGGCCGCTATGCAAGACGTGGGTGCCCACAACTTGCAGCAGGCCAGCGCAGGAGATCTCGGTGTAGGCCCGAACGTCAGGGAATGGACCCTGAAGCGGCGCAGGTGTAATGCCTGCCCCAAATTGTACATTTCTGAGCCGTCGCTACGCAGCGCTGGGCCCGTCATCCCCAGGCTGCCCCAATGCTAAGCCCGATTTCGAGATTGGGGTATTTTCTCAACTTCGAGTTGGAAATGTGGGCTTGTGTTTTTGGACGTTATCATATTGTGGTAAATTGAACTCGCCCCTTAAAAGTTCATTACGGAAGTTCATGGAAACTATCTATGCAAATTCAGTACCGCTCTATCTCCTGAAACAAGCACGAAAATAATATATTTGAGTCATCGTATTTATGCTCGAAAATGGTGAATTAGTTCATGGCGACTCAATACGTGACATATCGAGTCGTGAAAGCCTGTCACTTATGGAATTCCTTTTTCGTAGACTCTGCTGCAAAGCAAGAATTTCCCTCTGAATTTTCCACTGATATCATTCAAGATACTCGTAGTGCGATCGTAAGAGGGAAGACCATCGACGACTTAATTCGAAGATATCAGTCGACTACTCGCAAGTTGTTGGAACTTTCCGATGGATTCTGTGTTGGATTTTTACATTTTCTTTCTGTATTCAGCTCGATGAAATTGAACTCCAACGAAGCTCTGTTTCCAAAGAAGCAGACGCTAGGTTAGAATTTAGACCCGAATGTTGTCCTAGAATTGGCTTGATTTTGAATGGTATGTACGGCATGCGTGGGGCAGCTCCACATCATTTCCAACTCCCAGGGCAGATGAACTTCAAAGCCAATCTTGCAAAAGCTTCTTGCAATTTTGCAGCGAGAATATTCTCGATATTTGAATCAAACTCACTGCAGGAAGTATTGCTATCCTCTTTCGTGGGTGGAATACCGTTTTCTTGGGCTTCATGTTTCACTCACAGAGGATGTACATCTTTTTCATGGATGTATTTTGTGTATGTTATCATGTGCACAAACTAGTCAATGCATCTTTGTCATGCAATATGCATCGATCATAGATAATGTAGTACGCCGGCCAATAAAGCCTGGCACACCGCGCACCTGACCTATAATCTTGAGAGCACGAATAAAGAGGGCTGCTTGTTTCCTTCTTGAGCTCATGTCTACCGGCCACTAAGTCTGAAAAAATTTCTCCTTGATTTGAAATCTATTAAAACTCATGTATGATGAAATAACATGACAAAAGTTGCAAGTTCTCGCTTAGGTCGTCCATCTTTTTATACGCTCTAAGCTTGAAAAAGCTGGCAGTCCGTTTCATCTACAAGACATTCCTTAGTTTGTCCATCAAGCTCCTCATTCCCTTTACTTTCCCTCTTGATGCACTTCTCTGTACTCTACTTATAGTGTTATTGAGTTGCTCCAATCAAGCAGCAAAAAGAACTGCTGGACATACACTTTATAACTGCTGACGTGGAAAATCGATTATCTTTAATTAATTAATTCTCGTAAGTCTAATGCAACGAAAATGAGCGAAAATACGATGGCAACTGCTGAGTTTATGCCAGAAAATTCTGGTATAATATTTTTCATCCGAACCCTAATGAACGCACAAAATTTTAGTGAATTGCTAAACTCTGGAGATGTTTATGCTTATTCTGTTGGATATTCAGGCACCGAACTGTCTTTGAATGCCTCGGCTCGAGGTATTTTACCTCTAAATGATTATGTTGATAATTAGGTGCATATCATTTCCCAACAAGTTTTTAATATTTTGCCAACACTTACTCATAGAATATTCTTTGCGTGAAAACTTTATAGTTGGAGGCGAAAGGGCAAAGTTGATGTCATGTTAGTTCTGAAAGCTCGTCAACGACACTAGGATTTTTAGCGAATGGTGATCGAACATAGAGGTGTTAAATTTTATTTCGTCTTATCAGGTGAATTTCTACCTCCTTGGTTATAGTTTCTAAAAAAATCGTTCCGCAATCATCTTGTTCAGATTGCTCGTATACCCATTTGCTCTACACCAAGCCACAAATTTTCATTAAAAAAATTGATTGCATTTTTTAACCTGAGCTTTTGTCCCGCTGAAGCTTCTCGACATCAAGAGCTCTCGAAAGCCTTTGCTAGACATCAGCGTCATCGATACTTCGAGTGTACGCTCGAGCGTCTAAGTTGCGGGATTGGAATTGTCGTCGAGGATTTGGGGAGCCGCAGAAAAGCTGTAACACAAACTCTAATTTTTTGTCTGCCAAATCTATTTTAACCCAATTTGGGCTGAGAAATTACATTCCCTGCACTTTCTTCCTCATCCGTGTCCACAATCCTCTTCTATGAGTATTTTCTGTCTCAGTGTTCATTCTTTCAATATCAGGTCGAGTAAACCTGAGATTTTATTTTATTTTTGTTTGGTAATGTTTTGGTATTTGCGAAAATTACCCGAAAAATTTTGCTATAGCTCGCCATCATTCTTACTAAGAGTTCCACAATGAGTCACAACTCACAAGAATTGATGTTCAAAGTCGAAAGTGAGGAAACTAATGTTCTGTGAAGTTTTCTTTCACTAATGCAGCTCCGGATTAAGATAAGGCGTATCGCCCGAACGGCAGAGCTTGTTGCTCTTGAAACCTCGAATATCTTGAATATCTTGAAAACTTTAGGGCCTTTATGCCCTGACCACACTGGGGTGCCGCCGGTTTGT
>VOMN01032638.1:0-44497 GCA_014899125.1 Orchestia grillus | reverse complement strand
AGTAATTGATACTGGCTTTTTACAAAGCGAGTGCGAAGTTATCGTGGCAATGCTAGTTAACGTGGAGCAAGAGTGTGAATGTGGATTTGTTATGATACACCTCTTCTTTAAAGTATCGATTCCTAACTGCGTTTAAGCCTTGTAAAATGCAGATTTTTACGTCCATAATCCATTATTCCTACAATCGGTCATTATTTTTGCTAACACTTATAGTGTTAGCAAAAATAATTAAGAAAATTGTGACTGACTTTTTATTAGAATTATTATTCCAAGGAGCAACAGGCCTCTCTTCTGGAATGAGAAATTGATGATTCATCGTCACATACCCTACTTCTATTATAGTACAGACGTGTGTAGCAAGATGCTTCTTCGCTAGCTATTTGCCATCCAGTCGCCGTGTCAGCAAATGCGTCTCTCTAAATTTATGATTCATTTCTGTCTGAGCCGAGCAAATGACATGCAAATGAATGCATAGCGTTTATCTGCTTCATAATTACATTTGAATTTCTAAAGACTTGTTGTCCCTGAGACGACGGCCACGATTGAAGTAAGACTGGATCTAAAAAGGAACTTCTTTAAGTATGCAACAGCGTTAACAAATGCTTTTGTCAATAGCAGCTCCGCAAGACGACAGAAAGCCGGTCACACAGGAGGCATAAATATGCTCACCACCCCAGGTCTTATTGAACGTCGCTCGTAAAGCTGCAAAGAAAGACTTTGCAAATTAGGATAACATGAGCTAGGATTTGGCAGAAGATTGAATAAATGATGACGGTAGACCTAAGGACACGAATATATTACGTCAATTACTGTATTACAGTATTTATGCCTTTGGAATAGAAATCCTAGAACTATTGTACGATTGACGATAGCTCTCATCGCTCCCGGCTCAGCTACGTACCTCAGCCGGCCATTCTCTAGATGTTGAGTGAGTGGAACCAAATGCGGTAACGAAGTTTCGGTCCTGAATAAGGATAAACGAATGAGTAGGCTCTCTAACGGAATTTTAAATCTGCATCAACTGATTGCTAGCAGTCGGGTGAGTTGCTGTTAGGTAAATAAAGGATGGAAAATCCAAGGCTACCTCGATCACGCGCGACATTCTCCAGTATATTAGCATGAAAATTTTGCAATTATCCTGTAGCACTGATGCAAATGAAAAATTCATGTGAAAATTCTAATTGTTCATGCAAAAGATCATATTTCTTTGCATTTAAGTACTGTAGAGTAGTGATAAAAATTAACTTTTGCTTATAAAAAATGGCCCATCTTGCGGAGGAATTTGGATATTGATATAAAATTGAAGGAATGTTTCAGAGGCCAAGGAGAGGGGAGAATGAGGAATTAAAATTGAAGTAGACAATGTCCCATTCAAGTTTTGTGTTTCTGTGGAGAAATGCAATATTATGGAGATGGAGCATTCAATAGTGCAAATTTGTGTCCTAAAAAAGGAAGGGTTACTCGAGGGATAATAGAGAACTGAATGGGAAATCCGAATCCTCTTGACCACGAGACCAGGGCATGGACGATATATTTTCTTGCGGGCATAAAATACACCACTTTTTAAAATATTTACTTCACGTCCACGCAAGAGAGTTGCGTCACCTAAGAATCATATCCAAGAACCTCAGAGAAGTATCATTTTGTTCTGAAAATTTAGCCGTTGTACCCTCCGGACGCCTCTAGGAGCCTGTCTTCGCTCCCTCTGCGGCCTTCCGCGCTGGGAACATGTGTCGCCTGCAGACCTGTCGAGAGCTGCGTCGCTTCTAAAATAGTGAGACAAAATTAGGAGGGAGGTTTTCAAATCCGAATAATTGAGTTCGTTTCAGACGTCTCACTGTTCTCTGCACTCTCCTGTGGAATGAATATTATAAAAGAGTTGTATGTAATTCGTAATGGGCTGATGTCAGTAACTGATTTTGCATTGTTTGCACTCGATGGAACGGATGAAAAAACAAACTATTGTCTTTAAAAATACGATGATCTATAGTCTTCAAGTAACATTCGGGGAACGTCGCTGATAAACATCGGCTACATAGTTTTTTCTTCGCTTGCTTTTCTTCCTTTAGTACACAAGAAACAACTTCCATTGGCAATAAAAGTTACAAAATATATTGGGAAATGGAAATATTCTTTCGATTAACTTACAAAGAGTGATTGTGAAGAATTATAAGCAAAATCGGCATGTTTTAAGGCTTGTAAAAACAACGAATGCAAATTATAAAACTAGCTCAGAAAGAATTTTTGCAGAGGCGCAGTTTGATCGTTGGAATTGCAACATCCTTCATCGCGATATTGTCTTGCCAAATTAATGCTAGGTATAACGAGACGCCTTAATGTTGCACGCTCCAAAATGTCAAAATTAAGCTGCACAGAACTTAAAAATACTATGTATTTAAATTCAGGGGTGATGCAGGAGAAGAGTCACCAAAAAGAAACCTAATGAAAGGAATAGAGGACTCAAAACTGATCGCTAAGGGTTTTGAGAGCGCGTACACACTCATACGAGGCATACAAGTATAGGGCATTTGTAACTTTTTGCTTAAGAGGGTATGGACTTGGCTTGGAAAAATGTGGATCCAACGAAAACAATCAAGTTTAATAGTTTATTGGACCATCTTTCACCTTGATTACACCCTTCATTTTATTAGGCGTGCAGTCTACACATTTTTCCATACAATCCAATCTAACCGAACATTTATCCAAAGTATGAGCAAACGTTGAGAAAGATCTCCCAACGAAGAAGGAGGAGGAGTTGAGGCTCGCAGCTCACTCTCCAAACGGTTCCGCAAATTTTTGCTGGGGTTTGAATCAGGAGCTGTGAAGGCCATTCCAGAAGAGGAAATGATCCCTCGTGGTCTCTGAACCAAACTCGCATTACATGGAACCAGTGGATGAGAGCGTAGTCGTCTTGAAAAGTGCCGGAACCACAAGGAAAAGGAAAATCCATAAACGTGTCTACTTGATCACCCAGGAGGTTCAAATAATCCGGAAATTTCGTGTTATTGCTACATAAAGCTGCCGAACCATACCGATGCATGAAGGAACATTCTAACTCTCCCTCTTTCAGGAACAAGGTGAACCTCAATTCATCTGACCATAGGACGTGTTTCCATTGATTTGTAAATTCGCGCTTTTTCGTTCGATTAGCTTTATTGACCAATGGTTTCCTGGTGATGGCGCAATTCCTTAAATAATTTTCTTTTATTTTGGGCACATGATGCGAGCATAAATTTTTTAAAGGGCCTCGTTGGTTCAGGTAGTCAACTGCTGAGCACTTTTCCGTCGGCTTGCTTTCACCACTCGCGTCAGAGAACGCCTGTCACGAGTATTCAGAATTACCACCACTATTACCACTGAATGACTGTGCTTCATAATCTTTTTCCTTCGAGCAGTTGCTTTCGGTGCCACCCTAAGTCTAATGGCCATTATTTAAGACACTTCTCTGGCTGATTTCTCAGCCCCGTGCATACCTATAGCCCGCCAGTATCAAAGTCAGTTTTTTTTCCAAAGGGATTAGTCACGTTTGTAGTCGCGGAGGGAGCAGGTGCAGTTCTGACTACGCAAATATTCTTAACGCAAATATTGTTTCCATATTATTTTTATTTAAATTCATTTTGATTGAGCCTGGAAAAAATCAGTTAAACTATCCCATCACTTTACCAAGGCGCGACAAACTTTTTGACCTGGTAGTGTACTGTACATGTTCAAAAGAAGCACTTCTCTATTTTGACATGGGCAAAATGATTAAGAGAACAAGGAAACCGTCTCGTGTGATGAGGAGGTCCAGCGTGCTCAGTAGCCCTCGCGTGCAGCGCTCGCTGGGTGGAGCCCACCTGCTGCAACGCAAAGCTAAAGCTCCCAACTGAGAGGTGAGTCACAACCAATGAGGGGATCGTATGACTGACGTATGACTCGTTCAACGTAAAAATTACTGTGAGTTTTTACCAAATGTTCGAAACAGATATAGACGTAGTAAATACTATTTGAAATAGGTGCCTTAAAAATTTGTTTATTAATTTATATAAAATAGAGAAGTAATATCCACAAAAAAATGGAATATGTATACATGTACACGACTGATTTTATCCATATCAACTGGCGAACCTACAAGTGGTAGGGTAATTTTCCAGTGCCCTGATTTTCAAACGTGAAAAAGAAAATTTAAAAATCTTATACAAAAAGCGGTCATTCACGTTTTACTAGAAAATCTGGTCGATCATTTCTTATACGAGTATCTTTAGGCCATCACTAGTACTAGACATTTGTGCAGTTTACGCACTTCGCAGTCGAGACAGGCGCTTCATTTCAGATCCGTGATAGAGAAATAAGATAGCGTCGAAACGCACTAGCTAAATGCCTCATACTTTTTATTTGAAAGATATTTATCACAGGTTTCGTAAATGCAACAAAAAGTACAAATGTGATAATGGATCTAAAAATGCTGAATTATGGGCAACGACGCATAGCGAATGCATAGTCCACTGCTGACGAGCGCAGTATGCTGTAGTTTCTAAATTGTCAGAATCGATAATGCTGATGTATGCAAGTGAGTTTTATTTAGCGTCGATTTCATACAATTCCTTTCGTAATGTCCTGAATCGCAAAAACTTCGCTAAAAAGGTACATAAAAAATATATTTAGTCATTCAAAGGACGTGGTAAATATAGGCCCTGATACTTTAAATGCAAGAAGTATCTACAGTGTTTAAGTCTTGAACATTTTCGGATGACAATTTTGAGATTTTGAAATTTTAATTATTCTGATTGTAATTAGGAATCTATAGAAATTCAAAAGTCTCCCTGTAAAATATCTGATATAAGATGAACATCCGAATTGATTATATAAATACATACCATCAATAACGACAGTTCTGCCTTGTAAGTGCATTCTTGTCCAAGGATAGATGCGCAAATAAACTTTGAGTGAAATTTGCCTTTCACACTAGCGTGAATGATTATGCCAATGTAGTTCATTGATAAAGAGTACCGTCGATATTTGGCGCGTTACGAAAACTTCATTCACGCAAAAAAGAATTTTAAAATAAATTATGAGTCAGACTGTGTTTGTTATATATTTGTACGTAGTACGTAAAAATTGAATACGATTTTGAGAATTATTTAGCATTGGCAATGTATTAACAACATGACACTAACATTTCAAAAAATCTAAAGACCAATTGAAATTGATCTAGTATTTCATCATAAAAGTCTTGGTCAAAGAACGCAACTGCAGCGGAAACCCTTTAAAACTTAAACACCGCAATACTTTGTTCTTCCAGCATTTCCATTGCGATACTTTAAGCAGTCGTGTAAGCAATTTTAGGTATTTGGCGAAGATGTTTATAGTAGCTTTAATTTTATAATTTGGTAACAAGTTCATCCTAGTTTTGTTGTCATAGTTTGGCAACTATGTTCATTCTAGTTTTATTTTAATTTTTAGCAACTAGGTTCATGCTAGTTTTATTTTTATACTTAGGCAACTATGATCATGCTAGTTTTATTTCACATTTGGAAATTATGTTCATACTAGCTTGATTTTTATATTTTGGCAATTGTAGTCATACAAGCTTTATTTTCCAAGGTCGTAAGCTATAAAGCTCCTAAGTTTAAGCGCAGTATGCGTAAGCCTGTTGAACAGTTTAAGAACTCTTGTTGCATTTTTTCCTCTATAAGAAGCCTCATCATTGCTTGTATGGCTAGCCAGATGTCTTTGATGTTTGTAGTGATTGTATTAGAAAGCTTAGCTTACAGTTGAAATCAGATCTCTGCTAGACAAAAGGTATTGCCTATTAGTTTAAAGTTTATCTTTATTTTAGTTACATAATATTTATTTTTCATGATATGTAGAGGGGGAAAACACGACGCTCCCTGCGTTAATCATGCTAGAATCATATTTTTCAATCATATGAAGAACCGTTGGTTCGAAGTGTGAAGATCGCTCTGGCAAATTTCATTCATTGTCTCATATAAGACCCTGGTACACAGTCCTAAAATACTACAGGCCTCTCCAAATGATACCAAGCCTGTTTCACATTATCTTACACTAGAACCAGCTTTTGCGGAAATTACATCCTGATACTCATGTGCCATGGAAGATTTTTTTATCACATGGTCTGCTTACATTCAACCGAGCGGCATCGAACTCTTTAATGTTCAAAACAAGAAAATCTAAGGCTCGTCAGCTCTTAACGAATGATATTTCTGTCACCAAAACCACGAACTTTACATAAGTGTGCAAATAAGGGAATATTACGGCTAAGCTAAAAGAATGTAAATTGGGGAATTGGGACACGTGAGATTCGCAGGAGACAAAAAAGTTTGGAATGGTTGAATATCGTAAATGCACCCACAAACAAAAATCGTGCTACGAAAATATTTCAACAAATACTTGATCTGTGTTCCGGTGGAATTTCGGTTGACGATTTTGTAAGTGTAAAATCTTTATAGCGGTAGTCTCCTACTTTTCATCCTTTACCCTCTCTACAATGGTAATCTATATAAAGTATTTAATTATGATTTTCACGTAACACAATCAATTTTAACTTATCTGAATTTTGTATTGCGGTAATTCAACGTTATATGCACATTCTAATGACAAAACTGAAGACTACCAAGTTCCGAGGTCGGAGAGAAATCAATTCTATTTACGTTAAATTTCCACCTGAACAATTGTTCCCGATTACTTCGATTCGCGACTAGGGTTCAGGAACAGATAGAGTTCGTGAGTCGAGATTCCACTCTATTCAATTTTCATTCCTCATATTAAGCAGCCGTCATGGAAACAACGTTGTCTTATTGCTACGTTTTCCTCCATCTCTTATTCCATGACAAGCGTGTCCAAGCTTGATTTAAATAGAGTATCTGAATGGTGCATATTTCAGAACAGTTTAAATTTTCATTCGATGCAGAGAAGCGTCTTTGCTTTTTATTCACAAAATATTACCAAGCTAATGCTTGATCAGATATATGGGCTCCATGATGTACTGGTTAGCGTGATGACATCACAGCTGGGAAGTTCAGAGTTCGCATCCCGGTTCAGGCAAGGTATTTCACGTAACCAGGGAGTACTTCCCTTGGAAAAGGAAGCTTTACCCACACATTCCTCAAATCCCTCACCATGCCAGTAGTTGTGAGGCATTGAAAACCCAACGGTAAAACGCGTTGGAATTAATAAAGGTTCTTGACTCGCAGAAATATGTAAAACGATGATTTTTTTTTCAAAGGCGTTAGTTTACCTAACGTAACTTAGGTATCGGAACCCAGAGCTACAAAATCTATTTAGAGGGGTGGGTTTTGGAATTCTTGACGAATTTGTTGAGCTCGCACATGTAAAATGGTTCAAGTGAAAATACTAAGCCAAATTTATCCCAATGAAAAGGTGGTCTCATATACACACAAAACATATGTAGCACAGGACAAAAGTTTTCAACCAAAACAGTACGTTAGACGGCTTCGAACACTTGATCCTATATGTTACTTACTCATCAACCATGATCGTTTATAATTCATTTTAACTAAAGCTAGAGTATGTTTTTATTCATTTGTATAGCAGTTGTAGTATGCAGTAGGGTGGATATGAATAACTGCAGCGCGGGTCTCGGTTAAAATGCATCGCACATGACGACGGTGGGAACTTATTCAACCGAAAGCTTGGCCAAAAATAAAATTGTCTTTACTGAATTCCTTCAAATGAAATGACTAAAAGTTTCCTGTATTTGATACTTAGTTGCGAAACCTTTTTTGATTTTTACAGCTTGGAGATGGTTTTCATATGATGAATTATGGGGTTCGCAAGCTTGTAACCCATTCTTCAGAGCAGATTTTTGTCAGTTCTTCAAGATTCGTCGGACTTCCCTGATGAACGCTCTTCTTCAGTGTTCCTCGAAGATGCTCGATAGGATTGAGGTCCGGGAATGACTTGGCCACCGGAGAACATGATTTTGTTTTTCATAAACTATTCGGATGCTAATTTTGCCCAACGTTTCGAGTCATTATCTTGCTGAAACGTTCATTTGGGTTTCTGGAATAAACGCTTCGCACTCTTAATGAGATTCTGCTCCAATATTTGGAGCTAAGTGGCCTCAGCATTCTTCCCATCCATCATACGAAGAGCAACAGAGTCATGTGTTATGAAACAAACCCAAATTATCGTGATGTCACCTCCGTACTGCACAGTTGGGGTGGTAAAATACCTATGATAGGCTGTTCTTCGGGGCCTCGGCACATGACGAGCGGAGTTACGACTAAACAATTCAATCTTTATCAACACAAATAACAGTCTTTCAAAGTACGTGTCCTCTCTCCAAGTGTTCTTCTACTAGGCTTAGACGACTTACAACGTGATTTTGGAGCAGCATGGAAATTTTACGGGCAGTGAAATATTTGATCCCATTACTGTGAATTTCTCAACTAATGTTACTTTCTCTCACTTCTGCCCCGGAGGCATCTACATCACTGTTTAACTCTGCGAGTCATCATCAGCTTATTTTTATAATCTTTCTCCTATAAAGCTGACGAGACCTAAGATGAATCTTTCGTGGAGCACCTGACCTTGAAAAGTTGACAGTTGAGCCACATACCATATATTAACGAATAATAACAACAACGATAGATTTTGGAGCAGTAATCTGCGTAGAAATATTTCTGTGCGATATTCCCTGAGAATGGGGCTAAACTGTTCGCTTCCGTAGTTGTCGTCAGCCTGCTTTAACTTGCTGCATATATATATATATATATATATATATGTATATATATATATATATATATATGAATCACAGTCGCCTTCAGGCGACTGTACGGTACGACGGCTAATCAGTGACGAACCTTCTAATTTCATATCGCACAAGTTGATTTTTCTTCTTAAAATGTCTAGAAAGTTCCACAAGTTATTCAGGCACGATGTAACTGGAAAAATACCATAATTACCGTGTTGAAGTTGCTATTCAGACACGATGTAACTGAAAAAATACCATAATTACCGTGTGAAAGTTGTTTTGTAGAAATGGTTGAAAACTTTCGTCACATGCCACACAGGATTTCATTGTACGGGGTGACGCAAAGAAGAGGAAACCCATTTTTAAATTAGTGTATTTTACAAACTATTACTGGTAGGCCTTTTCTTGGACGACTGTTTGATACGTTGACATTTTGAGCACATTTTTTTACATTTGAAGAGAAGAGAGAAGTACTTGAAGAAAAGAATGGTGAGCAGTACTTGAACTTACTGACATACAAAATAATTGCCTAACTGCAGCAAATCCCCCAAAACAGATTTAATAGGTTATGGTAGATGCAAGAGGGTGCCCCAGCGCATGGAAGTCGCGCAGTGCGAGAACTATTTCATAATGTGCTCTGAGATTGAGTCATTGCTCTTTTACACTCAATTGAATGGCCACCGAGATCGCCTGACTTAGCACCTTGCGACTATTTCTTATGGGGACATCTGGAAAGTAAATTGTTCCCTTCTCCTCCAGGGAACACAAACACATTGAAAGAAAGGATGGTTAATCAAGGTAATTTAATAATTGGAAATAGAGATTAAATCAAAAGAGTTATTGCAGGAATGCCAAGGCGGCTTCAAGTATGCGTAAAGAGAAATAGAGGACACTGTGAGGGAAATTATCCATGTGTTTAATGTTATCAAGAAAGTGCTTGTTTTAAGTAAAGGAATCAAACTTAACTTTTATTGTCAAAATACACACATGATCAACAAGCCGTTGTTTAATTCCACTAAAAAGATCTTTTAGGGAAAGTTGGAAAAATTGAGCTCCGCGCGAGCACTTTTTTCTCTTCTTAATTTGATGTTCTGCCAAATTCAAACTTTTTAAGGTATTCTCATGAAATTTAAAACAAATATGCTCAAAATGTCAACGTATCACACAGCTTTTTCAAGAAGAAGCCTAGCATTAATAGTTTGTAAAACACACTAATTTAAAAATGGGTTCCCTTTTTTTCGCATCACCCTGTGTATGAAGTTGTATACTTGTAAAGTTCCATACTTTGTTTTACAACTTCACTTTTGTTAGCTATCACAAAACTCTAATAGAATTTGAGTTTGCGCGCCAATAATGACGTTTAATTAACGCAAAGGCCTTTTAAATGTGATGTGTGAGCCCCTCGAATCGAATCGTATAGCGATGACGATAATAATTACATTATATTTCGCCCTTTCAGAGAGCGGAAAATACATCTAAAAGTTGAAATCTGTATCAACGAAGCGTAGCTCTAGAGTTTGGATGTCCTGTTTTAAAGTCCTGCTTTTTCTCAGACTTCGGAGTCCTCACGTGAGCACTCACGTCCGCGTCTAGTCTAGATTTAAGAGTCTCCGGCTGGCTGTCACTTGAACATAAACTTTGCTAGGCTCCTCGAGCTGATACAACAATGAAACAAAGGTACGCGCTTTGCTCTTGTTCTCCAGACGGTCGTCGAGCCCCACAAATTCTGCGAGGTACTGAGCAGTAGTTTGCATAATCAGGACCGACGGTGCCCTGCCGCGCGTCCGTATTTCCTACAGCGGCTCCACAATATTGCAGAGCGGCCCAAAAATTGCCTTAAATTCGAACTGCCGTCACGCCGCTCGTGTGAGCTGACTTGAACTCGAGCTCCGCAGGTCCGCCGGAACTTCAGCGCGCAATGCATGAACTCAAATGCGATCTTTGCGCCTGAGTAACGTGCTAGTTTTTTTTGCTATTCTTGCTCCAATGCGTTCGGTAATGTATTTGTAAAATTCGTTTACAAATTCGTGGTGGGATAAGGCTTTCACATCTCAGTGTAAAATGACTGGGTATATTGCTAAAATTTATATTCATCATCAGTGTCAGGTGAATATTTTGTAGAGAATCAAGTTCAGAAAAGTAATTGGTTGGCAAAAAAGAAGTAAGTGATAGAATTTGAAAAGCCGTAAATTACTTTGTAATCAAAGAGGCTCCGTAATTTACTGAAGTCACATGAATGTATCTAATGCAAATTCATGAGACAGTATTTTCAAGTGAATAATCCAAATTTTCACAGAGCAGAAAACTTCTAGAGCAGCAATTGAAAATTACGAGCTAATGCTATCTTCACCATCGTCGTACGGGCCATTTAGATCAAGCAGGGGATGCAAGGACACGCCAAGCTTTCGGCGTCTCCAGAGTGAGACCTCAACCGGAACGTTTGTGTCAATTCAAAGCAAAGTTGCATCGCCGAGTTATGAGGAGTAAATATTGACAGGCGCTACGGCGCTTGAGGCAGGATATAAGCGCCACTTTGGGGCACAATGGATTTCTGCGGAGCTCCTCGGGTGCGAAGGCCCTCGGCAACTTGCATTTGTCCCGAGACTCGCCTTCGTCAGGAGAAATTTCGTGGCAACTCTGCCCCGAGGAGAACTTGTATCTGAACGACAGGGCTTTCTCCACATTAGCTGCTTCTGGCAAAAAAAAACCTTCTATAAAAACCGTCCCATTTTCAACTGAATTCACGTTTGATTGCCCAACTCCTAGGACACATGTAGCATGTTTCCATCTAATCGAATTTCTAAGTAATATCCAGATGTCGTTGAAGCACTTCGTCTTGCGAGTATCTTTCTGAATGGTTGTTAAGAGCTGACTTTTCATTAAGCAGAGAGAATTGTTGCGTAACCCGGTAAAGAAAGTGTTGCGTCCACAGACATTACATTATTCATAGGTGTATCAGACTTATGGACGGTTGACAGAAAATTTGATTCTAAAGATCAAAATATACGCCAAAATTACTACCAAGATCTTATTAAAAACACTTTTTACGACTAAAACACATATTCTTTTACTTAATCCACAAAATTTGTTCCTGGTTTATCGAAATTCGAAAAAAAAGAATTATCAGAATCTTATTTAAAAGACTCATACTTCAAATTTAACTCTCAGATCTAAAAACAGGGTTCAGCGTTACCTACGATTTTGGCCAATATCTTCATGGATGGTTTTGAATTTAAGTACTTGCTTACTCGTCCGAATCCTTTTCAGCTCGTTTTGTCCGTGTTACCTCGATGTGACTTTGATTTTATTCAGTAGTTACACCAATCAAAACAATTTTTCACCATTTCAATGAATAGCGTCAGAGTATTTAATTTTCACGGGAGGTCAACAATAGCCTGTCTTTTTTGGATGTGAATGTCAAAATGTCGAAAAAGTGAATAACCAGTTCTCAACTTCTATTTCTGGGAAAAGAGCAGGGACAGGCTTAGGAGCTAACCATTTAGCAATATTTATTAGGATTAGTAAGCCTTTGGGCTTATCGGCTTATGAAATCGCATCTAATGTTTACCTGTTCTACGCCGAAGTAAATATTTTACGGACTTATCACTGCAATAATAATATCCCGTTGTATGTATTTTCATCTAAGTTGAGAGAATTTCTGAATAGGACATTTCAATAAGAAATTGTTCGTAATACGGTTTCTAATTTGCAAGTTATCTCCAACTATCATTTATTGGTATACAAACGAGTAAATTAAAATGTGATGTAATTCGAATGACTCCTATGAAAGATTTTTGACATCGATGTCGAAATATACATCCCTCATATTACTGCTAATATATATTAATGATATTGTGGTGCATAGACATGCGCACGATTGCTGCGAACAGCGTTACATAGGCAGCACTTCGCTGCAATTGTACGTGAGTTAAGGTCAACACAGGGTTGTCTCTTTTCAAACTGCACAGTTTATAGCGAAATCGCCCATTTCTTCTGTTAGAGATCAATGTAACAATAAATAACGAGATTATATATCCACAAATATCCATATTTTAGATTCGAAGAATTCTACAGCCGACTTCCGTGTTTTAGAATTCCTCTCTATCGTTAAACCTTGTCCGGAGATAAGTGAATGTATACCGCCTGTGAAGTAATGAATCATGGACTAGGTTTTACATTTTTTTTTTGAAATTTTTTATTCATAAATGTCGTACTTTGATTATACCATATCATCGTTTTCATGTAATTTTATGAACAGTTTCGCTGTCCTTTTCAGAACAATGATTATGGTTTTTAAAGAACCCGAAATGTTTTTTTAGTGTGATCGTGGTGACTTTGGTTCTTTTTTTATCTTCTTTACTGGTATATTCAGATCGAAATCCAGTAATACCATTTACTAACCAAATTATCGATACAGAATTACAAATTATTAATGATGTTTTGCAAGTCTTTTCAATTTTTAATTTGTCCCGTGACTTGTTAGCTTCAAGTGTCAAAAAGTTATCACCTAGGTTTCACTTGAAAAAGTATAGAGTTACGTACATTTACAAAATGCGTTGGCATAAGGTACAATTTGGCCCAAGCAACCTAAAATTCGACATGGCTTCTTGTACATGTGACTAGCAAGGCAAATAAAACTTGAGACTGTGGCTCTCGTTGCACATTTACAGCTAGGACAGGTTTGGTGGCATCCGAGCAAATACAGAGTGGTGCAAAAGTCACTTCACTATTTTGAACATTTATTTTAGGGCAACTATAAAATCAAGTTGCATAAGAAATGAAAGGAAAGATTTTAAAGTTTTATCCTGCATTAATAATACGGATTTGAAGCTTATTTCGTAATCGACATTTACACAATCATCATTTCCCAAAAGGGCCGAAATACAGTAAGGTCCAACGAGAAAAGATAGTGGAAAGTTATTTCTCTCGCCACGGATCGTTAGTTGCAGTACAGAGGAATTTCGTGCGATCATTTAATACACAAAGGCCTTCCAAACTTTGCATTATCGCAATGATTTCAAGATTAAGAGATTTCGGCTCAACAGTAGACAAAGAACGCTCTCGCTGACCGAGACCGGTACGAAATGCATGTGTAATTTAACGTGTTTCATTGAGTGTTGCAGCTGATTTAAAAACATCGACTCGGCAACTTTCCAGTCAATTAAGAATTTTACGAAGATTATTGCAACGCACCCTAAGAAAAGGTTTAAAACTGCTTCCATAAAAAATTCAACTAATACAGCTGTTAAAGTTTACAGACCATCAACGAAGAAATGATTGTGCACGTGCATTTCTCTGGCGGATGAATAACGAACTTTAACTTAACACCTGATCATGTCTGATGAGGTTCGTTTCTATATTTACGGGCATGTTAATAAACACAAGTACCGATTCTGGCGTGATGAACACCCTATGATAAGCCATAAGCAACCACTTCATGTATGTACAGGAGGTTACCGTCTGGTATAGCATAACGAGTGCAAGAATCATTGGTCCATGCTTCTCCGAAGATGTTGATGGTGCAAACGTGACAGTGAAAGAAGAATATTACGGAAAAATGACACAGAAATATTTAATGCCACGACTGGAAGATTTTAACAAGCAGAATTTTTGGTTCCGAAAAAATGAGGCGACACCACATATAACAAAACAAACCAAGGCGATACTAAAAGCTGCTTTTCCTGCTTGTTTAATTTCACGTTTTGGTGACGTTCCATGGCCACCACAGTCTGCTGGTTAAACCCTTGCAGATTTTTTTCCTTTGGGACTACCTTAAAAGCAAATGTTTACATCAATATTCCTAATACTTTCAATGAGTTTTAAACCATGATCGAATAAATCAACAGAATAACTCCAGATATTTCGGAGAAAGTCACGGAAACTATTGTACGTAAAATACGCTTCTGTTTAAATAATAATGCAAACCATTTAAAGAATATGACATTTAAATAATCAAATTTGAAGATTTTTTCTTTTATTCCATATGTAACCTTTTTTGCAGCTATATTGGTTGTTGTGTCATAAATGTTTAAAATTGTGACGAGACTTTTGCCTTACCCTGTGCAAACACACTGCTAGCAAAGTTATTTTACCTGCCAAACTTCTCCGTGAATCGAACAATCATCTCTGTAATGTTATTATACCTTGGCCTCATTCCACCCCCAACTGATGTCAAATCAAAAAACACTATCAACTCAAACTAAATAACTTTCACATCTTTCTACTTAGGTTAGTCAACCTAATTCTCAAATGTAAATTAAAACGATCACAACTTGCTAAGTCCCAGGCAGTAAGGTCTGAGGCTAGAGAACATTTTTTAAAATTTTATAACTGATAATACAATAGAGATCGAAATTTATTTATATCATTGTGCAATTTAATGACACAATTCTACTCAAGTTTCGGTTGTTTCAGAAGTAAGCGGTTTCCTTAAAATATTACATTGATTAAATTAGTTACAACAGGATTCCCTAACTTAGCTTTTTTGACAGATTTTAAACCAGTAATATGAACTCGTTTAGTTTCGAAGCTCAGAGTTTGGAGTGATGTAAAAAGTTGTGCACTCTAAATCACTACATGTACAGAGAACGGCTCATGCTCAGACTCGATCGGGCGTCTAATTATACTAGATAATGAATCACTTCACGCGTTTTTTCAACTGGCAAGTAAAACAAGACAAATTTAGCCGACGCCAATGCTTCCAATGCACTGTGTACCTGCGTGGGGGTCAAAACCACAGAGTTTTAAGGTGAGAAGCAAAACCCGTGAATTATTGCTAGAAGAAAGTGCGTTGATTATGTTTCTTTAGGGATTGGTTTTTCCTTATTGAATTCTACTCGCGCGCTCCAACATTCTCCTTGTTCTTCAGTTTTTATTCAAAACTAGACCACTGTTGTTTCAGAGCGATTGAATGTTAACCTGTTTTTATGTTCAACTTTGACTCTTTCCAGTTTATCAGAGAGTGGAAAAATCTCTTGACAGTGAAATGGTTTTTGGTTTCAATGAAAAACAAATTGGAAGAAATGTCAATTTTCTGCTGCATTAGGTGATTTTATCTCTGATATTGCATGGTGTTAACTTCGATCTGCTTAGGTGAGTGTTCTTCATGTGTATTAGGATTTGTTCTTTGTTTGCATGTTCAATTGTTTCAAATATTTTTTTGTGAAGGAGACATTGCTAATGTACAGGATTTTCAGTCTCAAATTTGTTGAGAATATTTTTAGCATTCTACATAATCCATGAGCCTATACTTTTTCTTTCGCACCCTCTGCCGTCAACATCGCTTAGCGAAATAACTTCTGAACATTTACCAACTCTTAACTTATGAGTAATCTCGTATTGATGTGCACAACTTTGCACACTTTTTACGCATGAGTTTTGCTTGCCTTCTCAATTTTTTATCTCCATAAAGTGTTTGGAATATTTCATGCTGTCAGGTGCGCAAACTGCTCAAGGTTTGAAGGGCGAACTTTCAAGTATCTGCAATCTGCATGTTTTCGATTTGTGACTGAAGCACCTGCAACGCCAACACAATTGGAAGATGCTTTGAAAACATACTTGTAAAATTTTCTTCATCGCTAGTATAAAATGCAATCTTAACGACCACATCAAACATAAATGCATTTGATGTTTTGAAAAAAATATGAATCAAGCGACAAAGTTGTGTAGTTTTCTCCGTGAAATAGACCTGTCGAGACCGATGATTATATGAATTTATGGTGCACCATCTTTGAGCATTCTTGACCTTATAATTCGTGGTATAATTTATAGGAACTATGGGAATTCAATAGGAACTAGGGCAGTTAGTGTCGTCATTTCCTGAAGTCGTTGCGGGATAGGTTTTATCGAGTCATACCAATGTAGATGCATGAGTTTTTCTTCCTCTCTGTTACTTGTGTACATTTTAACATCTGCAGAATTGGTTTTGAATTTTTGCTAATTTCGACTTCAAAATCATAAAAAATCTTGTAGGTTTAAAATTAATAGGGTTTTTGAAAATAGAATGACGCTTTGAATAGCATGAAATTTCTTGGTATTTCGTTTCCGCGCACCTCATCGCCCGGTGTTTTAGTCTTATGAGATGGGGAGCCTCTCGATATTTGAAGCAAGTGTTTATAGCATTAACATCCTTTCAATTATGAACATTCAACGGTAGAATAGAACGATTACGGAAAGAAATGACAAAGAGGTAATTCAAAACGGCCTGTATGCCCACTAGATTATCTGGCCAGATCCATTTACATATACCCATTCTAACTTTTCACCGAAGCACCTACAATGATGCACAATTTTGTCCATCCAAGCATTGTCACCAATTATTTTTCAAATTTATCGANTTTGAGCCGCAAAAAGTCGATATGCCTGACAGCAGCCAGTGCTGCACCGGTAGTTCAGATGCTCTAGCTCGTCCGGATACGTCATCTTTCTCCTCTGTAATGGGAAAATTAACCCTCGAAGTGTATTAGAATCTCGAAGTTAAGAAGTCTCTTTGGCTACTAAAGAATAGATTCGGAAGTACTTTCAGATTAGACGTCGCTGAATTCCTAGCGTTCGACTTGAAATTCGCTTTGTTTCGCTTCAGGACTGACCCAGTCTGATGTAATATCAAGCCAGCTTATTGGATTTTATTTTAAATCTTAGCTGGTAAAATAAAAGTTCACAAGCCCTGAAAGAGTAAATTGCTTATACAAAAATCTGCTCAGCTTGCGAGATTAAGAAATACACAACCTTAGGTTTTTCCAGGCCACTGATAGTCACCAGGGCTCCATGCTGTAGTGGTTAACGTGAGGGCTTCACAATCGAGAGGACCTGGGTTCGAGCCTCGGCTCAGGCGAGGCTATTTACATGACCACGGAGTACTTCTCTTGGAAAAGAAAGCTTAAACCACACATTCCTTACATATATTCCCACACCAGGAGTTGTGAGGCATTGAAAATCCAACGATAAAATGTGTTAGAATTAACAAAGGTTCTTTATCAGGAATTCTGCGAACAATTTAGTTATGGAGCTAGTCTTGCGCTTCAGGTAAAATCAAAATATTGTTCTCAGCAGTTGAAGAATAAGACCTACTCCTATTTAGTAAGAATTACATGTATACGAGTAGGGCTAATAGGCAGAAAATTTTTCACGTTGTGAAATTTTTCATGATATTGAAGAACGTTGTGAATTTTAGGTTGTTTTCAAATCAGACGTAAAGTAAAGAGGATGGGGCAGCCTGATTATCTGAAAGTGCAGACATTATGAGCAATCGATCATTCCTCTTTCCCTTATTCGTATTGTGAGAAATGAGCATCGAGATTTTTATCAGCCGCTTTCCATGGTTAGAAAGGGAACGATGAATAATACAGAGCACATTATGCTAAAGAAATCATCGTTTATTTTGAAATAAGCCTCGTGAAAACCCGTGTTGAAACTCGTGTTTCCAAAGAGGATTGCAACAAAGAGTAATGTTACAGAATAAACAAAATTAGGTTTTTATTGGATCCTTGCGGCTAAAATTAAGAAAAGTCCATAGCGCTTTGATTGCTTTGAGTTTGAGGCCATCTCAGTTATACCATTTAAATTTAACTCAAAAGTCTTTTGTGTTCACTTTAATTTTAGATAATTTGAAATGAAGCACTTGTTACGATTCGGACGTCATTCGCATGCATCGAAGTCCTTGTGTTCGCTGGCATCGATGGGAAATTATTTATAGAAATCGAAAGCAAGATGGGCCAGGGATAGATTCTCGAGGAAGCTCAAAATCACAACGTGTATAGAACATCTTCTTTGCGAAGAAGACTGCATGTGAACAATTTTACAAATAACACTCAAACCATAGGGACCTCAAGAATTGAAATCCTCTGCAGAAGTCGTTTGTGTTGAACGCTTTCGAATGTTTTTGATAGGCCGGACAGCAGCTAAAGATCGAGTTCCATTCTTATTGTTTATGCCACTGTATATATCTTCCGAGATTTTAATTAAGCAGGGCATAGTGAGCACATCTCTTATTCGCGTGTAGCCAAGAGTGAAGTGAGTTTGATTCATTCAAGTGAGTTGAAAGCTGATTTGTTATTATTAGGTTGTCCGGATAGGTTAAGCGAAAATTTGTTTTTGGCAATAGAAGCATTGATAATTATACTTATCAAACGAATCATTGGTGGTGTATTAGGGAAGCTGTTTTTAATGCGTTGAAAGCTAAGATTGACATGCATAACTGGCTTGTATTCGTCAGTGAGTGTAGAATTTTTCGTATCTCTGATACATTCACTGGACTCAGTTTTTATGTTTTTTTGGCATCCGGACTTGAAACTTTACCTAATATTTTAGCAGTAAATTTATTTACGTAGGGTGGTTTCAGATGCTTCTTGATAGACTTTTGCGCTGACCTCCAAAACAAATGTGTTGAAATGAGCGGCTTTTTCCCAACGAGTTTTCAAAGTTACAGCTGTGGTCAATTGACCTGTACTGCGCTTCTGTTGTGATGATTTCCTATGTTCTTCTTGGATTTTTTGTCGTTGATCGTTCCCTGTGAAAGTGTTCTCGCTTTGCTATCGTGACTTTTTTACGGTGACTCCCTTTATGATCTTTGCATCTATTTTGTTGGATACCGTACGTTTGATGTGTTTTGTTGATATTCATAAAGGCTTTCTTTCTTTGGCTAATTTTTGTATTTATTCTGTTTCCTAATCAGCTCTAAGTGGCTTAGAGTTTCTCGTAAGGTAGGGTGGTCATTCATATAACCCTATAAGGGCTAACTTATTTTTCAAAACGAGCGAAACATTAAGTTAAATTGCTCATATTTATGCACTTGTGCGCACGTTGACGCTAGCTTAAACGAAACAATATGACTTCAAAATTAAACTTTATTACTTCTAATAGCCATGAGGAATGACGGTCGCTCTTATACGATTGAGGCAATTACAAAATTGCCACCTGAAATTAAAACTTTTGTTCCCACGTCATCGGTTTGCTCCATGAATTGAAACTCCTTTCTCCTGGCCAGGAATTGTATTAAAATCGTTTACAGGCACGCGCTGTTTCAAACAAGAGGTGTTGATCAAATTTTGCAATGTTGATCAAATGTTTTACTGAATGGTGGTCAGGAAATGAAGGTACAATTTCAATGCTGAAAATTACGTGAGGGTTCTTTCTAATGGATAAGTTTAGAAGAGTCTTGACATTACTGGCAATGAGAGTTGGTTCTTGAACAATTTACTGTAGTTTAAGCCAATATGATATCTTGGCTAGCTGAATATTTTCATACGTTTGATCTACGCGCAGGTCACTCAAAACATAGAAAGGTTTTTTGATTTCAGATTCTTTTTTTAATATTTTTCCAAGTAATTCCAGAGTCAAAGGTAATGTGGCTGAAAGATGCCGATAAACGCTGAACTCCAGTTAAAAACCATCTATACAACACCAGCCAAACCATATTTACACCTTCACAGGTTTTTTTTCAATCAGAGAAGATGAGATGGAGTGTAAACTTGTTATAAGCAAATGAAACACCTGCTACCTTTGTTACTTTAAAAGCCATCGTGGCGATGCAAAAAGTAATGTAGAATGTTGAAATATGAACTTTGCGTAGGTGAATCGAACCACTTTTCAGACCCAAATAAAATATCAATATCGTCAGTTACCATCATCACTAGTACATCATTCAATTTTTCATTGAGTTTCGGTTATTGGTATGAGTAATTTTAATGTTATTGCTCTAGGTTTAAAAAATTTTACTATCGCCTGCCCTACGCTGGTAAGCTCACCTGTGAATCCTAGCAGGCTTGTCTGTGAGCGGCCGGCAGGGGGTTACTGCACAGGGGAGCATTCCGTTGGCCTGCGTGTCCTGATGAAATGCCGTGGAAATCTGTGGCAACTAGTCTCTGAATTTAGTGTGAAATTTAGTATTTGTTCCCGTTTATTTTTATATTTCTGGTAATTAGTTTTGCAGTTTATATTGATTATGTCTTAAGTACTTCATGTAATCTTTCATCACACGGGGATTAGGATTTTCTTAAAGGGCTATGTTTTGAGACTGAGCTCTTCCAAAAGTGGTCATGGGATATCCGTACTGAAGACAACTTCGTTTCCTGCAGTTGACAGATAAATTATTTTGTTCCTGGCTGAAATTCCAATTTCACTCACGTTGAATGGTGGGTCTCTCGTAGGAGGAGGTTTATTGTTCATTAAATTTGCTTGCTGACGATTTGTGTTAGGCGCTCTTTCTTTTGAAATCTGTCTGCGCGAGTGTTGTGGAATTATATTTAATTTGCTGAAGTTCTTTGGTTTTCCATTTGTGCCGTCGTGTTTTTGTTTGCGTGGGCGTCGGAGCTGGTGAACCTGATTCAACGATAATTTTGTGCCGTGATCCTAATGAAGGAGCTAAATATCGTGAAGTTTTCGGATCACATCACTTGCTAGCGCCAGACTCTCAACAACTTACATACTTGGGCGGTCATACGAGATAGTGCATTTGCACGCTCGTAAGGGGCGTGCACAGTGAACATATTTTGCTGCGATGATGTACCGTCCTGCTAGAGATATTTCGATCATTGGTGAGGATTTTTCAATAGGGCTATATTGTTCAAGCTGTAATTGAGATACCTGCAGTCAATTGTATACAGGTATTTTTATGAAACTGAATGGCCGAGATTTTTGCTTCATCTTCTTTTGTTTGATAGGCGGGAAATATTGTGCAATAAAAACTGCGATGCGTAATAATATTCGCAAAGTATGCAGCAAAACGAACTGCAAAACATAGTATTTAGTATCATAGCATCGTGCAAAAGCGGAAGTAAGAAGTTTTAGGTCAAAATCTAATTGACCTAAAAAGGTGGAACAGAAACCACGTGAATAGATATGTCGTTCATTTATTTTATTTCGAAATATTGCTTTCTAATACATTTTATATAGTTTCGATTAGTTTGTTGTATTCACCCTGTATTTTCATTATTCGTCTAGCAAAAATGTTGCAATTAAATATTGTGTATACTATCCGTAGGGTTATATGGCTAATGATCTTTACTGCGAAATTTCAAAATGCGGCTATCGAAAATGTCGTAGATAAATAAAAAATTTATTAATTGACGAGTTATGCGACTGATGAACTTAGCAGTGAAATTTATTTACTGGACGTACACGGTGACTCTCGAAACACTGGTCGATAGTTTGTAACACACTTGAGTTACGTACGTTAGAAAGTGGAAATTAATGATTGATCCGTTCATGAAATACTTGTTCTACTCCTTTACGTTCCGTAGTTGTTGAGTTATGAGTCCTTACGACCAGTTCTTTGTGTGCTGCACAACGCATCCTTGCAATTCTTTGTTCATTTCTAAAACAGCAGCTAATGATTTATTGATACTTTGAAGTCAATCCAGGGTCAGTAAGCCAGAGCTTTTACAGTGCACGAGGAGCTGGCGATATCAGGGCTCAGGCTTAGGGTGAGTGCTTGTGCAACGTCCAGGCCAGGACGTTGTAGGGCAGCCCGGCATAACCTGGGACACGCCGTGTTCCAGTGCTGCTAGTCTGGCTTGGGATGAAATGAGGCATCTTGATAAGACGCAGAAAACTGAAGCTATGTTAAAGGTGAGCCTCGAGTCAATCTCACCGCGTTGGCAGACGTGCCTGTGGCCGCGTCACTTTAATCGACCGGTCTACCCCTTCAAACAATGAAAATTCTTGACCAATTGACGAAACGAAATCGGTACTGTTATGTCATCGTTAGACGTGATCAGCTTCTAAGTCACTATGCTGTGTTTTGATTCACAATGAAACGCTTTATTTTTAATAAACTTTGATGCCCTGTGATCTCACTGGGCTACAATGTGCCCAGGTGCGCAAAAATTTGACTCTTGGGCATGTAGTCCATTTTGTAATCAATTTATGAAAAGTTTCTAACCCTCCAAAAACTTCTAAATAAAGGAAAATTTAATTTAGACGTACAAAAGTCTTTCAATTTTAACAGGTTCATCACTTTTATGACTTTGTCGACTGATCATATTGAGAGTAATGAAGGGAACAATTTCGAGAGATACTTACTATATCTTTCAAGTTTTCTTAGTCACATTAGGAGGGGAGTGTACGGCAGGAAATATTTAAAAATATCAATGTTATTAAAAAACTATTTTAGGAATCATACATTGCTTCTCCAACTAAGCCATGATAAGTTACACTCATTTTCGTTCGTTCGAAATCTACTGAAGCACTTCACTGGAATAACAATACAAATATTCCCTGCATGCCATACGAGTACAATATAGCAAGATCAGTCATTTTATGATTCGCCATAATGCACATGGCCTAATACGCTCATATGCAGCTAACACACCGAAGCCTCTTACAGAGTTTCATATAAATATGTACAAACGTACTTCGAAATCTTACATTTTCTCAAAATTATATTGAGAGAGTTTGAATTGAAGACCTCATGCCCCAAGAATTCATAATAGAGTCGTATACTCAAAGAGCTAATTTGAGAGTAGTTTTATATTTTTGTTCCTAAAACAGTCATGGCTTGCCTTGCTGCAACTTCCGCTCGACTTTCTTTCTGCGAACTTTTGTTCTATTGAACATCTCTACGAAAATAACTAATTGGCATTAGTTTGCCTGCAAATCTCCTTCGACTTTATAGAAGATTGAAGCGTCCGAGGTGCGGTCGTGGGCTTGGGAAACAAGATGCCACACGAATGCAATAGTTTTAGTACATCGTACACTGAGGTGCGCCTCGTCGCAAGACTGACGGTCGCTGCAGCAATTATGTACAAGCGATTGAGAGCAAGGGAGGAGAGAATGAAAGAAGGAAATGAAAGATTCTCAGAGCTAGAGGGCAGACAAAGCTAATATATTTCAATATGTATCATTCATCAAACTGTACTAAAAGCTTCATTTTATACAGGTCTCGTGAACGGTTGAGTTAGTGAGTGAAAAGCGGTAGATTAATTTCACTTAAATTAAAATGCGTTTTTTAACAGACTTTATAAGTTACGTTTCTTGCACTGGGATCACCGGGTGTTACAAAATGTGAAAATATTATCTGACACCGCAACAAGTTAGATGAGTAAACAGCAGTTTCGTTGTTCAACGTGTTAAAAGGGTTGAATTGACATAAATTAGAAACAATTAAATAAACCAATCGTCAATTTCAACGGACGAAATTTCAAGCTCCCCGTACTGTAGTTCCTAACGTGAATTATAAATTTGCTCCTTATGTTCTCTTATAAATTACAACAATCAATTAGTTCCTAATATATTCGTGGGGCCATAGTGTGAGCCATGGGCACCAGCCCGGCTGTCGCATGACCAGATTCATCGCAAATTTGGTGCGCCTTAGTGGACTTCTATCGAGTCACTCCATTGATTAAGAGTGGATGTTTGGTGCGCCTTAGTGGACATCTATCGAGTCATTCCATTGATTAAGCGTGGATGTTTGATGACTGCTCATCGATGAGGGGCTTTTTTAGTTTCCCTCATTCTGAGCTACAACACAAGTCCGTAAATTATTGAGTGTTAAAAAGAATTGTATCTCAACTTAACACTACCCACTTGTATGGAGGTCAATTATTATCGACTTTCTTATCGGATCTACGTCATCGTTCTGCCCCATTAACGCTTGAACAAGAAGAGTAAAGAATTTTTTTCTCTAAGAGATACGCTTGACGCTTGTTGTCCACCAGTGTGTAGGTTATAAAATAAGGAGTCCAGCGACGGGGATCTGTAAATTTTAGCTTTGCATACCGACTATACATTAATTAGGTCATGCATGGCCGCTTATTAGGAACTATAGCGAAGTCCCGATTTGAAATCGATATCGATTCATACATATATAGTATAGTAGTCGTGATGCCATACTAGTTTCAACTCTGCTGGAGTTGTGTCATTCGTTCTGTGGTAAATGCTTTGTTAATGTTAATGGAGGTGTTTGGTTCAGGTAGGGAGTAGACGTAACGTTGCTGCAGGTGCACCTGGTGCAGCTCGGCATGCATTTTCGTGTTCTTCTCAGCTACAGTCGGGAATATTTTTTGCAGATGTTGGGGCACACTTTTGGATATTTCAAAAGATGTGAGTGCATTTTTTTCAATTCCAATTGTTGACAAAAAATTTCGAAGCTGAGCTAAGCGTTTCTTGATGTTCTAAGTAATCTAAGCTCTTATTTCCCAGTCTAAGCAATAATTAACACAATGACGGTGTACTGAATTTCAAACTTAATATTACACCCAGTTTTCACTTTTCTCTGGGTCAGTGAAGGAATCTGATTTCAAACCTCCAATTTTGAAACAAAGAAAGTTCGGCGCGGCTGCGAGGAGCGGCGCAGGCGCTTGAATCGATCAAGTGTGACCGTTTTGAAAAACAGATTTGAGAGACGCATCACATGCCAATGAAAGATTGGCTGTGATTCGTTCACTGCTCTGAAATAAACAGCTTAGCTGGCAGGATATTGAGGCTTTCAAAATGTGAGCATGAACTTGAGGATTAATTGGCTACAAAGTCGCTCGCCACTTTTCCGTCTGTACTCGACAACGTTTCGTGAGAAGAAATGCATTTTACTGAAATGAAGAGGCGCGTGAGGTATCGCAAGGCTTCTGAATACGTGTGCAGTCTGTATATTAGTTATATATGATACTAACATGTAACAATTTTCTATGAAAGGATTAGATCATGAGATGAGTAGTTGCCTGTCTCATTCTTCTGCTCATACCAGCTGGGGGAATTTACAGGGGTGAATTGTCATTGGTTCTCATTGGTGAGGCTCACAATTGCATCCGAATTCTCCACTCTTTCTAAATAGAAGAACTCGTAGGCTTGTATTAATATCAATAGAGCTCTGTTTTGTACACTGATGATGTCATGCAGTAATATAGTCTTCTCTTAAAATACTCCGGGAATTTTCCATAAATTTTTGAGTGTCGTTACTCAGAAAGGGTGAGTTCCTGGGGAGCATCAAGTCAGGATCGGTTTCAGGACCTGTTGAAGTTAATAACTCAAGACTCTGGAGGGTACATGGCCGGAGTAAAATTGATATTGATACCATGTGAATTACCTTATTCTCAAAAACTGTTACTGTGACATTTTGGTGAGAGAAAATACGTTACAGTACAACGGTCAAATCGATGGACGATTAAAAAAATGAATCACCATCCTTCACCGAACTTTTGATTACGCTTCCACTGAGGTTTTATTTTGGGTAACTAAAATAAAATAGGAAAATTTTTACTTCTTCTTTTGTGCAAAATACTTAAAGGTTCCTGTACCATGTGCCTGTTTTGTATAGTTCGATTTTTAGCTCAATCTTGACAGTTTATGAGTATTTTACTCATGAAATGAGGCCTTGATTATAGTGCTGCCTTGATGAGGTCATTTAAACTATGAATAGAAATTTTGATAATTCTTTGTTATGCCTCCGTGAAAATATGATACTCAAATCAGCGAGTTATAATAACCTTCAGGCATACAATATGACCTGCAAAAAGAGTGAAAATTTAACTTAGTCCAATTCAAAGTATATTTTTATTATGTTAGCATTGTAATCAGCACCTTTTCTTTACACATTCTCGTTTCCAAATATACCTTCATTCGATTTAAAACTCTTTTCACTGCAAAGATTGACGGCAATATATGTATACAAATATAAAAGGGGTGAAAATAAAATTCTAGGCATTAAGCTATACAAAGTAATTGGCGGAACCTACGCGTTAAATGAAAAATTAGAGCTTTGACTCTGATTTCGTATCGTGATTCCAATTAGTTCAATTACTCATATTATCGAGCTAAATTTTCCAAGGAGTACTCAACGGAAGAATCACTTTCAGTTAAACACTTGTGTTGAAATCAGAGGATTATAATCATGAAAATGAACAAATTGAGCAACTCTGTCGTCGCAAAACTTTTCAACGTCATCTTGAAACGATTATGGCATGGAAAATAAAAATTTTATAGTTAATTCAAATAGAATATTTAAACTAGGCAGCAGAAGAAGTGGATAGGCATCATTGGGAGTAGAATAATTATATAGAAAAGAAAATAATTTTGATGATGAGAGATTTATCCGTCTAGATGGTAATTTTTTTAACTAAGTAGCGGTACACTTTTTATCAAGAAACAAACCACGGGAGTGCGATTAAGAAATATGTGCAGAACGTTTTTACGTAGTAGTTACTACTAAGGTTTTAGTTGGAACAGACGTGCACAGGTTCACTCTGCGGGATACCATACTCATAACGAAGGAAAGAATATGATTCTAAAGAGCTGATGCTTAATATTCAAATACAAATTTACTTGTGTCCGTAAAATAGCCCAATCATGTATCCGTTTGTTAAACTAATTTTTGTTAGAAATCTATTTCCACAGAAAACATCTTTTGAGTGACATATTTGTTTAAAACAACATTGGACAACGATTCATTATCGTCTAGAGATGAACCTTTTGAACGAGATCTGTTGTACGAATAGAGCATTTTTTGAGACTCTAGTGTATTAAGAGTTGTGTTAGACCTTATTTTTTTTCATTACTTCTTCGTGAGAGTCAAATACGGTAAATTTAAATGAAGAACTCCGTGCAAACGCGGTTATTTCAAACGCGAGATTATATGAATGATCAAAAATTATCCAACGTGTTTAGCTCGGTTTAAAAAACAAACTGTAAATGCAAAAACCTAATGCTAAATAACGGTTGTAAATGACTGCTTTCTTTACACAGAACTTCCAATCTCACGGTGCTCGCCCATTGTAAAGCATCTGTACATAATTTATTAATATTTTTTATTATTCCACGGCACATACACAACAGGACTTTTTGAGTTCAAATACTTCGGAAAATGTTACAGTGAGGTGATCTACAAGTATTCGGATTATCATATAAAAAACAGTGGCTTGAAAACAATGTTAAATTACTTCAGTCATTCTTGCTTTCATAACCTTTAGAATATATTTGTGTAGGGGAGAGCCAAAAGCAGCTCCTCTTCAAGGCCTAGGGAGCTACTCCTATTGGCTGAGAAAAATTATTATGACAGGTAAAAAAGACTTAGGACTGAGTGGTTAAGCAGCTTATGGTTCAAGGTCTATTAGACTGGACAAAGAATTTGAGATAAATTTTTTTAATCATTTTCAGTTTTGATAATTTTGTACATACGGATATTCATGTAAAGCATTCGCTGTCAATTGAGTGATAAGGTGTTTCTCGAGCTAAGAGGGGAAATCTGTGGTTCAAACAAAATGTCTTACTGGCGTACTTATTACAAAAGGTAAGAACTGAACTAAAAGTTTTACAGATTTAAAACTCATGTTCGATGGGTTGCTAAGATGCACCTGGGAGGGAAAGTTTTGATAAAATTAAACTTGGGGATTGTCGTTCGGCCGCTTCGACGTCTGGGCTGGACCTACCAGAAGTTATTTAAAAACTGACCAACGGGAAGTCATTTCTGAAGTTCATCATAAACTGCAGACGATTTTTCTTGCGTGCAAAGAAAGATTTTGATTCTATCATCCCCTCAAAGAAGAAGTTCCACAACGACCTGACCAAAAGTGCGACTGAAAAAGCTAAGAAAATTAAATGATGCGAAGTTTTTATAATTGATTTACGGACGATTCAAAACCTATACCAGAATAACTCGCGTCCAATTATTACAGTACCTCAACCCTCTAAATTGAGGTCAGGTGAGGTATGATGAAAGAAACCGTATTCTTCAAGTGGTCAGTAGTCGCATAGGATGTGTCCCTTTAATGTTAGACGGTGAGGCATTATGACCCATTAGTAGAGTGCATTATCACCTATAAAAATCAAGGATTCATTTTGTACTGTTACAAAAATTAGTCAGGGGTGACTATTGGCAGAAACTACGACTTTCTGCTGTGTTGGCTGGCGGCTTTATGGAGAGGTCATGGCCGCTATGCGCCGTCAGCAGACCGGGCGGCTTTATGGAGAGGTCATGGCCGCTATGTGCCGTCAGCAGACCTAGCGGCTTTATGGAGAGGTCATGGCCGCTATGCGCCGTCAGCAGACCTAGCGGCTTTATGGAGAGGTCACGGCCGCTATGAGCCGTCAGCAGACCGGGCGAGCGTTACGACCGGCGGTTGATGAGATGACTGGCCGACCTCATTACAGTGACTTTATCATCTCTACATCACTCGAATGAACTGAGCGATTGGAATAATTAATAATGAGATAAAAATAAACGAGGGAGAGGTTGGTGTCTGTGTCTTTTCTCTTGAAGGGGTCCAGCTTTTATATTATCCTCTCTAAAAAAGGATGGTTTATTGTGGGTGCGGATAAATGAAAGTTGTCCATCACAAGTTGGTTCCAATTCACTGTGAGGGTTTTTCTTCTCGATGTATTTACAAAAGAAATGTGTTATTCAAACTCGAAGAATAAATCATTACATTTTTGTCCGCTGTCAAATCAGATGTTAGTCTAGTGCATTTTTAACGACTAGTTTTCGCCTGATACTTTACCAGTTATATGATACCACCATGAGTTTGGTGAGTGTACACGTCTGGTGGACGCATAATGAAGAGGCATGCCTCATTTTATTCTAACAAAGGCTCGTCGAGACCTTGTTTGCGAGGTATTTTACGCGCAGCGTTGCTCTCGGCTGTCGCGACGGCTGAGGCCTCTGGGCAAGGCGGCGGCCTGGGCCTCATCGGGCTAATTAACGAGCAGCAAGGGCTCCTGGGCCGTCAACTGCTGCAGTCACTGCACCCTCAGGCCTGCGCCTATACACACCCAGTCACCAGCGTGTGCATGGCGAAAGACTTGAGGTAGGCCAACAACCAGGACACTTTAACATAGACTTACGTGTGGGCTCCATGGTGTAGTGGTTAGCGTGATGGCCTCGCAGCCGAGGGTACCAGGGTTCGATCCTCGGCTCAGGCAAGCACTTCACGTGACCACGGAGTACTTCCCATAAAAAAAGCAGTTTAAACCACACATTCCTCACATCCCTCACCATTCCAGTAGTTGTAAGGCATTGAAAATCCAACGGTAATACGTGTTGGAATTAATAAAGGTTTTTTTAATAATGGACCCACCACCTCCTCGTGCGCTGGTTGCTCGCAGGGACTACAAATATCCATTACATTTCTTCATGTTTTCATGCATGTGCTTATTAAGGCGCAAATGAACTTGTGGCGCGAATTCCAGTTCATGAAAATATCTTTTGCAGAGAAACATCGTACGCGAGAGTCCTGACGTAACTTGTTCCATAGCAAGTTATTTCGAATGCATTTTATGGCAGATTTAGAATCCACGGGAAAATTTGAGCTCATAGCACAGCGACAAAGAATTTATTATTTCTTAAAATTTAGGTGCTAGCAGCTTCATTTATTAAGTTTTTTACCCAGCATTATGGTGTTCTACTTTAATGCGTTTGAAAGCAATCCAATTTTGTACGGTCGCCTTGTTTATCGGTCGAAAATAAAAACTTTTTACTCATTCTCAATTTCTGGTCAAATCTTGAGCTAATGATTAGTCTATGAAGGAGTATTTAGCAATCTCCGCTTGGTAAAAAAGTACCAGAACAATAGCAAAGACCTAAATTTTCGTATTACATGCTTGTGCCAGTAAATCCTTAGAATGTATATCACAATATAGGAATAAAAATTTTCGGAAACAACAAAATAGCAGTTAATTTATACAACAAATTAAATTACCATACGGAAAACTTCTCAAGAAATAGACCTTCGCTGATCGAAGTTCTAAAAAAAAACAATAAAGTTGGTGCTCTGTAAAAATGAAGTGCCATTCCGATCCAAAGTTAACAAAGAGAGAGTGCTAAGCACTGTAACTTCGCTTTAAATCTTCTGGGGTGAGCTAAAATAAAGATATGAATCATTTTTGTTCGTTTCATTCCGGATCGATCGCTCATGCGTGTTAGTGATGAGGCTGTAGCGATGAATTTGACAGAATACAACACTTGAGAAGTACGGCTCAGTTGAGGTTCGAAGTAATTAATCAGAAATAAAAATGTTTTAAGTGGTCGGTGTAAAATGACGTTAATTAAATACAAGAAGAAAATAGTGGAGTAGTTGTTTTATGAACTCAGTTACTTAATGAATTAATGTGTTGTATTGTCGCTCGTATTTTTAAATGAACTCAATGATGATGAATTAATATATTTAAAAATTGTTGTTGTTCTAATTAATTGCTTAAATGTTTAATTTTACTTTACCTGTATAAAGATTATAGTTGTTCATTATCTCAGATTTATTAGCATGCGACGGGATAGCAATCAAGTTCGTGTACAAAAATTGAAAGAAAAATGAAATTTAAGAAAAATTGATAAAATGTGTTCCCAATTCCTAAAGAACATAGATTAAAAATTTAATTGCATTGACACGATTAGTAAATGATTATGATCGATTAATGACAATTAGTAAGATTAAGAAATTAGGATAAATTATACAATATACACGAACCAGATCGTGATGGGTCGAGAGGTCTCTTCATACCTCTCTCATACATATATGAATGCACCTATTAACCTACTGAAGAAGGGGACAAAAGAAACCACAATTTAAATTTAAACACATTCGCTATTGCAATGATGTCACGGGAAATCATATTTGCAAAAATGCACGGAGAACACAGACACAGGTTAATTAAGGACGAAATGTTCTGATCAACTTAGTACGTTCAACAAACAGAAATATCGCGCATCTTTTCAACGTTCGAACATGGCAAAAACTGCAATTAAAACGAATCTCACGGGGAATGAAAAGAATATCACAAAATTACAATAATCAAATTTGACATTCGGTAATCGTAAATTAAAATACTCGGACGCACGCAAGCCGTCGTCATCCAACCTAAACCTCGGCATTCGCAACATTTCGTGGATTATTTCTGAGCTGACACTGCGATGATACTTCTAGCGTAGCTGAGGCGTTGTTCTATGACTTCAGTCTGACGGCAAATTCGGCGTGCAATTCGGACACAAGCGAGAGTTCTTGTGATCCTCTTTCACGCTGAAGTGGCACTCGACTTGGCCTCCCCCCAGTGTTCCTCTGTGACGGGATCTCGACGACGCTCCATGCTTCTCCAGTATTAACGTTTGTAGGGTATTGGTTACTGCTCCTCTCGAATTGCCGTGATGATTCGGGAGAGTTTTTCGGTTACAATCGATGTTGTTGTTATGGGTTGAGCGGCAAACAATGGCAGAACTCTAAAGGTTCCGACTTTCTTCCCAAAGTGCGGACGCCTTTACCCTCAGCGCCCAAGATTCAACTCCCCAATGCTACGCTTGAGGGTCCAAACTTTCTTAACTACCACGCCCTCTATTTCTTTATAGGTGAATTTAGGTCCACTTGTCCTAAATTTTACCTCTTTTAACTATCTACACCTATCGTAATCCCTTTAACCCTCATGTCATGCCAAGTGTCCAAATCCCGCCTACAACTTTCTAATGAATGTGTGTTCTGTTTAGGCCTGTTGAAAATTTTGCGATTAATCCATTAGATTACTCTCGAGGACCTTTCTGAAAAGTGATTCCCTTCGAGAACCACAGACCCCACTTAACTTTGACATTTTTGGAAATTGATGTGTTGCTCTACAAACGATAGCTCTCTACATGTGTGGAAGTTTATTCGTAAAATATTCAAGTTGCTTTGCGCACCTCCAATTTTCTGGCCAAAGTTAATTGCCTAAAAATCTATATTCCCAGTTTCACCACAAGCATAAAGTAAATTATATGAAGAATATAAAGAAAATTTTCTTTTATTTAGGCTGAAAATCAAATGCAATTAGGTTTCTGAGTTGCTCATAATCGAGGTGGATGGTAAACAGTCACTGTTTTTTCAAGTTTTTGTGAACAGTTAATTTCCTAAGTGTTCAAAGCGGCTGTAGCTTTGAAATTTTAAGGATGCAAACAATAGGCGATTCCTTTAAGTGATTGTGAATAAAGCCTATTTTTTTTAAATGATGATTACTGAGAAAAGTTTTAGAAACACCTTAGTATGTAGCGACTGACACTGTCTAACTTTTGTCGAACAATAACTGTCTTTCTCATCCCAAACGAAGGTCATTTTTGGAAATGGATGTCTTTCGCGTCCTAAAAGTTAAGTGTAGAAAATAGTGATTTGCCAATTTACGGTTTTCTTATTTAGTTCAAATCGACCAACTTACCTCCGTTTCTTTTCTTTCAAGCTTCCGAAACTATTTTCCTAGGTGTGAGAAGTGTTTTGTGTTTTAGCGTACACACACTTTTTGATTTTGTCTAACCAAAATTTTCAATATGTGAATTTTGTGAACCCTTTGGAAGGCTTGTTCTGATTAATTTTGAAGTATAGTTGTCACATCTCGGGGTATACAGTTCTGATTTCAGCATATCGCGTCCAAATGAGTATATAAATGAGGTTCGGGTGCATTGTGGCCCTCTTTGTTGTTGCACCTAATATTGAATTGAGTTGGTCCTCTGAGTGTCTTAATTACGTAAACAATTTACTTAGCAAGGGTTACCTTCGTATCTTGAACAAAATATGTCAGATTAATGACGTATTTCTTGACGTTCGTTTTAGCATCCTATCAAAAGACATAATTTGGAAGTGGAAGCATAATGTTCACAAAAAAAAGCACTTCAAAGATCCAGAGGTATTTACGGTTCGTGAATAATTACAGATTTTATGAGGAGTTTGACTATTAGAACTAATTAATCATTATGAATAATTTAGAAGTCATTAGTCATAACAAGTCATTTGGAAGTCTTTAGTTAACAGCAAGAAATACTGAAGTCGATTTTCGGCTGTCGCATTCATGGATGATGATTGGACGAAAGGCACAATAATTTATATGTAGATTTGCTGGCTGAATTGGAGAGAGGAAATGAAGTTGGATAAGGTACAGTCAATTTAGAACACCTTATATACATAGTTCTGTATTTACGTATAGGGCTACGAATCAATGATTTTTCCAAACAAATCGTCTCCGGTTCGATACAAATGCTATTGACTGGCATCTAATATACCCTTTTTTAAATTATAAAACTTCTCACAGAAGCCCATTTACGTAACACGATATTTCCATGTATAACCTTTACAACCATATTTGAGGATCATTGATCATGCCAATATTTTCAAGCATTATATGCTAAGTTCATAATTGATCGATGCACAAATTGCTCAAGTTTATTTTTACCATTGATTTGTTTTGGTCGTGTCTTCATGTGGTCGTGCACTTTACATCTGAGGTAAGAAAATGCAGGTGGTTCGTATGTAGGTACGTATGTAAGTATGCATGTATGTACAGTATGCGCTATTGTGATTAACTGAAAATCTTTAATGTGTTCTCATGATTTACGATGATGGTGAACTTGCTCGGCACATTCTGGGAATGTGTTCTTAACTCCCACCCAAGACGAATGGAACGCGTCGTCGATTGTGCAAACAAGTTCCCCGTGGCACTACAAAGTGCTCTCCCATTTCAAGGTTTGAACCTTTATTATCCTCCTAATACGTCAATTTCCTCTAATTTCTCCTTTATATTCCATAGTTCTGCCTCATGAAGCATGGTGTATTGATATTCGTACTTCATTCGGAAAATTTGAAGGTTATTATTTTGATATTAACATTCCTGCAAATCATAAGAAGGTCTTTAATCCTGATGCAGCTAAATCCATCTTGGATGAAGACTAGTCATTATTCCGCTTCAAGTAGATTAAATATACTACGTTCGAGTCAATGTTCTTACTGTGTTCCTACGCGTTTATTATTTTGACGGCTAAATTCATTATATACATAGATCTTTTCCGACTGAAAAATCGCTCAACTTTTCGTTTTTTTCTGCTTGGCTTCGCTACTTCAACAATCAATGGAACATTGGAAATACTCGTTGGAGCATTGGTAAGCCCTGTATATTACATAACTTATCGGCTTCATCCCTTACCGTATTACCTCCAGAAAATTTGTCGCCGTTGTTGTTACATTCTTCCGGTCACTGTCTGTTACGCAGGTCTTGTGAATGCACCGCCGGCCTTCTCGGTTTTATTCGTTAAGGGATTCAAAGCGTTTTTTATCTGTACTTCAAAAAAACATTCAAAGTTTTAAAGCCCTTGGAACCTGTGATGGCTCATATGCCTTGTCTTGTGGGACTATACAGGGTGGCCAAGTAGTAGGTCTACAATGATTACTGAGGCAACTTATTGTCGCTGAAATAAAACAAATTATAAAATGAAAGCAATACAAACATGAAATAAATTACGACCAGCAAGGAAAAAAGTGTAACTCTAAGTTAGATTAATACTCTGGGGAATTAGCATTTCGGTATACATAACACTTAAAGTGTAAACTTACATTGAGCCATCATGTTAAGTCAGCCTGATGCAACACTGGCCTATGAATGCAAAATGTGCACCAAAAATGTAGGTATTTCGCACCGGTTTTGAACGAATTGGTACACTATTTCAACAAAAACTAATGATCACCGAGATTTTAGCACAAAAATTTACGGAGCATATGTCTTCGCATTGCTGAGGGATGAGATTCTTGGTTCTTCGTACATGAGGTTTACGTAGATTAGAGCAGTGATCGTGACTTTGGCGGGAAGGAATTTCTGTTACTGAGCATTTATAAAATATTATATTTTCACAGTCTAGCTCTCTCAGGATGTCGCGTCGTTTTATGCTGTGCGAAATGTTGTAGAATGGTTTTATAAGTAATATACCTTTATGAAAATATGTCCTCACCAACATTAGGCACATCCAGAGCGTTCAGGTTATATCTGCAAGGGTCACTTTCAGTTGCGAACAAAAAGTATTTGTATTTTGACTGTGGAACGAATAACAACAAAACATCATCTTGGATAGGGAAGGGCGAATGTACAATTTCCCAACTACTGACAAGGGATTGATATGTTGTTTTTAACCGACAAAAAAGTCAACCAGGGAGATGCATTATTTTCCAGAAGAGGTGCGTTAAAAGTATGCATGAACTTTAATGGTTAGGTAAATTGTCAACTAATCTTCCTAACGGTCTTTTCAAACTCAAAATGGACAATTTTAAATTGGTCCATAAAGCACAACGCAAAAATAGAACGTCGCTAAAAAAAGCTAGCTAAAATACATACAGTATCTACACCGCATCTGTACACATGTAACATCTACCTGTACCACACGTTCATTTACATACAGTCTAACTTCATATAATTTCCTTTATCCACCTTTTACACCACATTTACCTCTGTGTCTACAAGTTTATTTTAAACCTTATTTCCATGTCCAAAAACCATCCATATTCCCAGCTACTCAGTCTCCCAAGACTGATGGGATGCTCGGCGAGGGATGAGCTCTGGAAAACCAGCGCCCCAAGCGGTGTTCGCTCTCTGGCATAACGTGCATCTTTATTTTTCGTCGTGCGTAGAGAAAACAGATATATTATTATCAGAGTACAATTTTATTTTCTACTGTTGATATTTACAAACGACTTGTAACGAGAAATCTGAGCGGTGACCTAGCTGTGCGCATTTTTCATTTCATCGACGGTTCCGTTTATCGAAATCAAATGGATTAAATTTTACATGTATCTCACCATCAGTCATTGAAGCCAACCAGCTTCTGTCACGGTCTTATTCGATCTTCCTTGTCTCTACAGCTGGTCCCCATGGCCCCAACGGCGCACACTTCTATAACTTTCCGTCTTGTTTCAGGACCCTGTTCGGTCTTTTCTCCAAACACTTTTTGAGCGAAGTTATCACAGCCGTAAAATTGCCGAGATTATTTCTTTACTTTGCCTCATAGAGCAGAATATGTCTATGTATACTGCAAGTGTGAAGACATAGCCTCTAAACGGGCTCAATTTCTGTGATCACGATACTTGCCAAGTATTGGTCAAGATCTGGCAGAATTTGTGAATATTGAAACAATTTTTGCTTTAACCCCAAGTTGAAAGAATTTTTGCCAAATTTCGTAGTAAGTAATTAGTTCACTGAAATTTAAAGATCCCAATAGAAATTTGTCTGTATATTTTTAATATTATATACGTACCTTCATGTCAAAAATGCTTTCGAAGTGACCGCAGACGTTACGATAAATGATAGACAGACTCGAAATACAGCCTGCAGAAACATGCGAAGTGGTCTCCCAGAGAATGAACTGAGTGCACCCGTTGGAACGGGCTTGTCTTGATCTCTGCATCATTTGTCACTTGTTTGTCAGCAACTGGAGCAAAGCGTGAAGTATGAGTTGCCGCAAGTTGCCGGTCGGGGCGCGCGAGGCGAGTTCGCATAAAGACGAGCTCTTGTTGCAACGGTCGACTGCAGCTGCTGGTCTTCACGAGCCGCTCTCTCCGTCCTGAGCGACCTGCTTGTTGCGACGCCGCCAAATCGGTAAAAGGCTCTCACGAGCTGAAGGAGACATTGTTTGTATCTGAGCTTAAAGACTCGGCCTTTCCGGCAAAAAGGCAAAAATATATATATATATCTAAAAATAACAGTTTATATTTTACGCTTCTTATCACATAATGGCTCGGAAATTCTTGCGGAAACAGTTTATATTTTTGCACCGAGGCACTAAAAGAAACAGATTTGAGAAATTGGCTTTGCACCGCCGACTGAAACGAGTTGATGAATTGCTGATTATTATTGAGTGTGAAATAAGTAAAAGTGTCTCACAACAGTTATTACATTGAACACGACTCATGCCGATCAAAAAGTGCAATGAGGAATGATTTTTGTATTCTTTTTTTTGCTCTTTGCCCAAAGATTTACATATATAGATATGCATCATTTCAAAAACGATTAAGTAAAACAGCATTGCATTAGTGTTCTCTTGACACATTTTAATCATGTCTGAATGCTTCACTTCGTGCGATGAGAAATGTTAGGTTTCTCAATTCTCTAAGTCAGAAGAGTTCATTCTGTGCATAATTTTCAAAATGAAACCTTGAGAGACCACCATTCATGTGAGCTATAACTCAATGAATGCGAAGTATATCTCTTCGTTCAATCATATCTATATTTCTGAGTCGAAAAACTGGTATGTTTGTTCAATTTCATTGCTCAGAATTGAATGTGGGTTTTGAAATTTAAACTTAGTGCTCATTTATATGCAGATTCGTCATCCAGCGTTAGGAGGAAGCGAGCTTGGATTCCCTTACTTCCGTAAAGTACAAAAATTTCTAACCTTTCTGAGCTTCATTTCACGAGCAGATCGAATTCTTTCGATGTCTGATTCTCTCTTTTGGAACGAATGGACGAACGAGCATCTGGAAAGATATTGTCGGCCCCAATATGGGGCGAAATGGAGCGAGCAGGGCGCCGCTGATGAGTCACACGCACGGCTTTCTGGCCCAAATGGAGAGACGCCGTCCTCCCATCGCTCCACCAGAGGACCTAAAGGCCACGTCTGCTGACTGAGCGCTCTACATTGGCGGAAACTCTCAGTGTTCCGAGTTCTCTTATTATTCTTTCCTATTGTTTCCGCCAGTGTAAAATCCTGCAGAAGCAAAATTGAACAAAGAACCAGATTTCAGACTTGCTTAGCAAATTTCTTCATCCCGAAAAAACGTAAGGAGTTAGAGTTTTATCTTCATTTTTAGTCTTTCCTTGATCCCTAAAGCTTACTCTGTAATGTTGCCGGACTGAAATTTTCTGGAAATTGACGACGCTCGACGTCAAGCTTCGTTTTGTCTACGAGTAGCTAAGAATATTCATAATACCTTTTCAATAACTATGTATACCACAAATGAACTGATCGATTTAAGCACCAATCAGATACAGTAAATTTCGAGTTTAATCGGGGTCTTTGATAACGGACATCCGAAGTACATTGTGTATTGTGACATCGTGCGCCGCTGGATGGAAATGATAAACTGGAAACTAACAAAATTCAAACATCTGGTACAAACATTCGAAGTACCCCGACTGAATCATTCATGTAGAATTTGAAAAAAGGCTCGAAGTAAAAACTACCGAACTTTTGATGGAAATCTTACTAGAGGTTAAAGATTCATCATGCTAGTTAATTACCATTACAAAAATTAATATCACCACTTAAATCTTATAAGTCTGGATAAGGAAATAATATAGGAAAATAGATTTAGTGAGACTATTAATTTTGCAAACTCGATAGTCATCTATAGAGCACTAACTCATGGAAATGCTATAATTAATTAAATTTAGTGAAGTCAACTGTAATGAAAACAAAATAACCATCTCTTCAGGATTCTTAACGTAAAATTATGTAAACTGGTCGAATGGGTTTACTTCATTGTGAAATATAAGTCCGTAAAAGTTCAAAAACCTTGTAATCTGTTTCCCGATCGAAATGCTTTATATACATACATATTCATACATATTAAGCTCAATAACAAGCATCGAACATTACGAAGGGTGTAGAGGAATATTTGGTATAGACTATAGACAGAGGAGGTGATGCATGGGTAGCTATGAGTATTCATTCTTGGGGTAAAGATTAATGCCTTGATATAGTTTTACTTCTTAACTCAGAACCAAATTGCATACCTCATTAATATCTGCTATAAATAATTCATTACAAATGCATAATGTTAATAATGAATCATACAAGGAGTGATAACAAATCATTGGTAAGAATTAACTAGTGATTTTACATTTACATTCGCATATATCTAAAAGAAAATACGAAAAGAAAAAGAAAATCATCTATGCATTAAGCATTGGTGCGCGGCGTAGGTATTCTTGAGCATTGTTTGCTTCGGGCTTCACTGGTGTGATTATCCGCTCTCGATGAGATTGTCTGTAGATTTGCGCAGGATTTGAAGCGATTCTCCTGTCGGACGCAGCGTGTCAGCCCCTGTGGCACGAGGCCTTCAGGGCTGACCGTGCCTGAAATTCAACGATGTGACTGTACAGCTTACGTAATGCGTGTGTGTCATACCCAACTTTACAATACTCTTAAGTTTTCTTGCCTTAAATAAGCTGTCAAAGACAATAGGGTGCATAAACTCTTTCATAGCACATTTAGTTGCATACAGCAAGTTACGAATTTCATCTTGCCCGGGACGAGAATGAAGATATTTTTTTTGAAAATTTTTCATCTGGTGCTTCGGGGACGGAGTTTCCTCTGAACGCTCACTGCTGACCAGGGCGACCGAGCTATCTACTCGTACAATGTAATGAAATAAAGACTACTGATGCTCCCCCTTCTTCAAAGTAGTATGATATTGAATTGTTGATTAACTCTTTTGAATAGAGCTAGAGCTTTACTGTCGGTAGGATTAATCAACGGAGATGTGCCGCATGATCCGAATTAAAAATCGACCATACAGAGGAAAGAAATGAATTGTAAACGCTTTATTTCTCGTTACATTTTTGTTTCCTGTTGAGAATGACATCACCGCTTCTGAAGACTTACAAAGCTTACTTTCAACGCTTGAAAAAACATGAAGCATAAATATCCTGAGAGTACAAGAAAACTGGCCTGCGAACGCAATATTAGCTTCTGTTGCTTACAGAACCCACGAATGGAGAAAAGCTAAGAAAGATAAAGACTTTACGGATCCTTTTCATAATGTTGAAGGTGATAGACACTTTGGAATAAAATATCAGATCCTCTCCATGATGGCAGAGTGTCACGAATTTCCTTCCTACTTCAAGGCGACCAACACGATAAAGGTTGTGAGCTCGATGTGCGCCATGAAGTCGACGGCCTCGGGGGCTTATCGAGACAGTCTGCTGTTGCCTTTGCTGCTTCTTTATTATCGCATTAGGATTTTTGCGCCCGAATTTTTATCTTATTTTGCTTTCCTCCGGCTGTTCTTTATGGAGTTCATTTTGTGTGCACACCTAGTTACTCATGTGATCTATTTTACAAGTAACCCGCATGTACGTTTTTACTACTTCTTTACTCAGCCCTAATATGAGGAAATTTGTCTTCGTTTGCTGCGTGTGATGACTGAAGTTAGCGTATTGCTGAACTAAATTTCAACTGAGCTTAAAACCAGTTTGGGTGTACATATTTTTCATGGATATATATATGTATATAAGCATTTGTATGCATTGAATGGCTAAATTTCCTATCACTGAGTTTCAACTCGGGTTACCTGAGAATGGATAATTAAGCTTTGAGTAATACCTTTTATTAACTATTGTACGAGGTTCGTATTCTGAATGTCGTTTTCAGAAATTTGAGAAGTGTAGGTGGCCACAAAATTTTTACTTATGCTAAAGATTCCAAGTGTCGTCGCTTGAACTATTTACTGGATACACTTACCTAGATTGTTCAGCTGTTAACTTTGAAGTAATTTTACCAGACTAATCGGAAGTTTTAAGGGAGTGGCATTCGCTGATAGCGACCTCTCAATTGTTATCACTAATTTTTCATAACGGAAGACTTTCTCCTACTACTCCCTTTTTTGATAGGGGTTGAATGGCTTGGCTCAAACTTCTTTCATGTTTGTTGTAATAAGTCTTTAGGGCTACTTCAGTATGGTCCAGTTCGGGCACAAAACTGAAAGGTGAGGCAGTCTACTTCGACTAGGGGTAGACTTGGTCATCACCAGGTTCTATGATGCAGGTTCACCTAGGATCTTTTTGCAGATGACGGGATAGAGAGTATTCTTTTGTTTGCATCTCACGTGCTATTATTTGTTGCCCCGTACGTAAGAGGGCATGCATACCTACTTAAAGTACATAACTTGTTATAATTGGAATTGCTGTGATGAATTGAAATTACAAATATTTCACTCTAATTTCTTTATTAAAATTATTCTTCGTTGCGCAGTATCCGAGAGTATTCTGTTCTTTTCTCTTGAACTGAAAGCGTTTCCGACGACCCTCGAGCAGCGTTAGTAAGTTAATAATTTTTCATTCTGATAATAATTTTTTTCAACGCTGGAAAATATTATATGCCTTCATAATTTTCAATGCTTACGAACTGCTCATCTACAACGAAGACGCTATCCTTCACACGTTAAAAAATTCCAGACGAGGATTTTTATAAAACACTCGCAGCGCTGGATTGTAAACTTCGACGAGCTTGCGTTCCCAAGTTAGAATTAAATTCAAGGAGCCTTCACACTCCTGCCCTTTGTTTTGTTTACCTTTACTTCAGCGCCTTTTACAGGGTTGCTGAATTCGGCTCCTGAAAGCTTGAGGTCTGAATTGTTGTGGCAAGATAAATTTGAAGTGGGAATAGAACAACGCACAGTTTTCAATAAAAACTCAACTTCTTCATTGATCAGGTTAAAAAACGGAAACATAATAAACCAGACGTTTAAGTATCGTCATAGCGGGACAACAGCACTCTCTATAAGTTGATCCGAGAGCTAAAACCTCGGTTTCACTTTCCAACCGAATGCAGTTTGTTTTTAAGTCCCCCAACATGTTCAGGAGTAACCACAATCATTTTATTGGTGTTATACTGTACATATATGTTTAATTAATTATCTAATATTTTATTCCATTAATACTGTACGTGCAAATGAGGTATTCTAAAAAACATATAATGTACTCATATGTTGCATAACATACTAGGGAAAATGGTGAACATTTCATTTTATCTTACAGTTAGAAATACTATCATATCCGAGCACAAAAAATCGTTCCAAATAGAATTTTCTTCATAAAACGATGATACGCAGTCCTGATGTAAACTTCTATCCAGTGTTCGAGAGAAAAAGAGGTACAAAATTTCACACCTGCCAGCAAGTGGTAAACTAAACACTTTGGGCTCTATAAAATTTTGTAAATTTGTAGTTTTTCTGAGCCATTAGCTGCCTAATGTCTGAAAGGAGAAAAGTTGACATGACATTGCCCACAAATAATTTATTTATACATTTACCGTACAGAAGTCGTTCAAAGTTTCTACCACCCACATTGATGCACATACGTATATTTTTAGGAACACATGAAAAGCCTTGTTTATTCAGCCCCTGTAGAATCAGAGCTAGGAAGACCTCGTGGCAAGAATTGCAGGGGCTTCTGGGGATATTTCTGAAATGCCAGGCCTTTTCCAAAATATTCCGCAGTCCTTACATAAGTCGAAGCTATCGCAAGCACGTCGATGTGGGTGGTGGAAACTTTGAACAATATCTGTGAAGTAAATGTACATACAGTATAAATAAATCATTTGTAGGCAATTTCGTCTTCAAATTTACTCATTTGAAACATTAAATAGCTAATATCTTTAAAAAACATTTCTTTGAAAAGTTTGATAGAGGCAAACGTGTTTAGTTTGTTACTTTCTGGTAAGTGGGAAATTTTATACCTCTTTTCCCTGACGCCCTTTGTCCCATCTTCTCAGCCTGTTTCCAATTCTTTCCTTCTTCATAGGCCTCGAATATTCTTCTTGTGCTATCTTATGAAATGTTGTAGCGCTCCATCTCGATAAGCTTAGTTGAAAACTGTCAATGATATTTATAATATAACATCCATAGCTTTCTTGTATTTATGTTCAGTGTAGCTGTACGAACACAGAATACCCGAAATACATTTTTTTCATGTGACTTTGCGGGGAGTTATGCTGAAATTGAATGCATTTTGTAAATAAACTGCTGTTATACCAATCTATGAAAAATTTGATTTTTTGTGCCAATTAAAATTTTGTTTGAGACAAACCAAATTTTTTTGTGAAAAATTACTTTTTTTGTGAAAATCAATTTCTTTGCGAAAAATCAAATTTGATTTGCGACAAATCGAATTTCGATTGTGATCAAATTAAGTTTCGCTCGTAACATTCCAAGTTGGTAATGGTGTAGATGATTTCAAAGGAAACGATGCGGTGCACACACCTGAGGTGCATTCGTATGAGGTGCACTCATTCAAGACCCGTTACACGCTTGCTTGGGAAAATGGCCTTCATGTTAAGAATAAATTCATTTGACGCCACACCCATCATTTTTGACCTGACTAGTTAGAAATAGAGTACAGATTAACACATACACCAAAACTGGTTGCAATTATACGTAAAAACTCGAATATTAAATGAGAAATGAAAGTGAAATGCAAATAACTAAAGGAAAAACGTTGGTTCTTTCCCCCTGACACATGCTATCGAATGATACTTCTATAGATTTTCTAACTTCTTAGACATCTGCCGTTCGTCTTATTTTATTTACAATAGAAGATGAAGACGTCCAGTACTCGTACATGAGACGTTAATTCCAAAGCTTACCAGGTCTTAGGATGACCTGATTAATGAAGGACCTCCAATGCGCCCACACGGTCCAAACTTAAACCGAGAGTTTTTTCCACTGAAGTTTCGCGCGAGCGATTCCTCTTCCGCACTTTTGTTCTTTGAAGGAGAAGCGCCGGCCGAGGGGAAGGAAAGTTGTGAGCAAATTTCAATAAAATTGCTCCTGGATTTTAAGAGGGCAAAAGTTGAGTACAAACTCATTAGCAAGAAATGCGGCTCAAGTTTCCGCCTGATTTCAATCATTTCGCTGTTCAACCTGTACTTTTAGACTTAAACTTCAGTATAAACGTCAGTAATGAAGACAATAGAACAGAAACAGTAAAAAATTTTCTTCAAGATGAATGAACAGGAAATGCATTTTGTTTTTAGAAAAAAATTTTGGATGAGAATAAGATGCAAATTGGAATACTAATACTAAGAGTCTTTTTTTCTTGGTAGCTATCAATTTTACTCTATGTATGAGATATAGAAAATTATACGCGCACTAGCATGCGCTCCGGACAAAAATGATGGAATTTACCACAGTTGATTCTGAATTGAATTTTTCAGTGTGCTGCTCCTCGTTGCTTCGTTTCAATCCAACTATTCACGAATAAACAATATTAACCAAAATACTGAGATATCACATTCGATTACATAAGCTTAGTATTTTATTTATTAAAATTAGGGACGCCCAGGATCCATACTGAAGGTTAATATTTGAAAACATCCAC
>VOMN01032637.1:0-10170 GCA_014899125.1 Orchestia grillus | reverse complement strand
AGGTCCTTCCTTCGAACCAAGGACGAACTGAGCGTCATGACTGTTGGGAAGGGGATATTATTTCAAAACACGATCAGATTCGCGCAAAGCAATCAGTTGAATGGAAGGCATCCGTCCATTCCACGGCCAAGATTCACCGATGATTATAAGGCCCTAATTAAATCACGGCTGGTCGTCCGCAAATATTACGACCATAAATAACCGATAGATTTTCGGTCTTAGTCCACGGACTGTCAGCTTCGAATATTACGTAATTGTTCGGCCGTGCTCAAATATATGTAAGTGAGAAGGAAGCGTTGTGAGGCAGAGACTGCCGTTTTGCCTTTAATTCTTTTAATTGTCCGTGCCTTTGTTTATCCACCGGCGGTACGTCCTTGATATTTAATAGGGTAGTACTCGATGCGTCCACTTCAGAGTTCTTAGGGGTAAAGATCGCGGAAGACCTTGTTTCTGAGAACTTCGATATTCATTCGTTTCTACTATTTTAAAACTGTATCAATACATTTTATGTATCTGACGTGCCGTCTGTATAATCTGTCATCTTGTCGATATCCGCCTACTAAGACTTTCTTCTGTCTCTAATTTTAGAAATGTTCTTCTCGGCAACTTGTGTTGACCGTAGCTGCTTTCCCATGTAAATGATTGGAATATAGTTTTAAGTTAAACAGAATTTCAACCCCTGACTTTGAATTAAGCTACAAAAATTGAAGCTGGTTCATAAGATTCCCCACGGTGAAGTAATTGAAAAAATTGTATGTAAAAAGGTGTACGCTTACTTCGAACAAAAATCATTCCCCTATGACAAACAGTATGGCTTCCGTTCCAAAAAGTCAACAATCTAAGCCATTCTAAATCATTTACAATTACTTTACTCATATATCGACGAATGACATATTGTACTTGCTGTATTTCTTGACTCCCGTAACGCTTTTGACAGTGTAGATTACAACATATTACTCTTTAAACTGAACTATTATGGAATTAAAGGGCTTGCTCTAATGCTCTAAAGTGGTATAAATCATACCTAGGAAATCGCAAGCAATATGTAGTAACTGGTTACCCTGAATCAGGACTCCTTAATATGAATCATGTAGTTTCTCAAGGATCTATTTTGGGTCCCCTCTTGTTTCTGTTATTCATTAACAATATTGTTGAATTTACCTCATCTTCCAATTTATACTTCTCGCTGGTGATAGCACTCTTCCGGTCGCTCTTCCCCATGAAAACCATGTTTCAAGAGCAGATTGAATTAACGGAAGGTTGCAAAAGGTTTCAAAGTGGTGAAGCGCCAATAAAATAGGCATTAATATCGACAGAACAAAACACATACTATTATCTTATTTGCAGATGCTCATTTTCGGTGTATAAAAATTTGGGCAAATCGAAGAAACCAATTCATCAAACTTCTTGGGTTTAATCGTTGATAAAAACCTGACTTTTTTGAAGAACATATATCGTACATTGGAGCTCGGGTATCGAAATTCATTGTAATTCTCAAAAAAGTTAAAAACGTCTTATCTGCAGAAGCGTTAAAAATATCGTACAGAACATTAATTCGCCCTAATCTTCAATACGGCATGAAACTAATAAAAAGACGTACTTCTAACTTGACGAAAACAGGCCATTAGAGCGACATGAAAAATGTAATTCCTATACAAATGACTCATATACATACTTGAAAATACTTAAGCTTCCTGATCTTTATCTATTTTCATTCTGTACTTCATGCAATAAACTTTGACCAATGAAGGGGATAAAGACTGGCAGTAATTAGTATCTTCTCATACTAGTCATCATGAATATTTGACTAAAAACCGAAGTAAATTAATACTTCCTTACTACTCCAAAACCACGTTCCCAATATAGTTTCACAACGATGGTATAAAAGCATGGAACTCATTGCCGTCTACCATTCTTGGGAAAAGCAACACTCCAAGCGTTTAACGCGATTCTTGAATGTTTTTTTTCAGGAAGATATTAATAGCTGTAATTATTTAAAATATGTTATCATTTGTGGACAGACCATTCAGACACCAGTCACACTGTATGTGAGTAAATTATGATCTCAAATATGTTATCGACAGCACAGCTTTTCAGTGAATAGTCATTGTGAGCTATTAAAAATTTTCCATACCTTATCGATTCAATATGCCCTACTCGTTTAGTCTCGATTGTGTTTAGGAAAGCGCTTCAGATTATATATATTTATATATGTCAACGCTTTAGAATGCGGTTCCTATAAGATCTCATAGAAATCGTAGAAAATTTCTAGGACCCCAAGTAGCTATAGTTTCATATGTCTATTGAAATCGTTCAAAAAAACCTATAACTGCAATTTCTATTCATGTAACTCTTGTGGTAATAGATCACTTGTTTGAATTATGTAAATTCCGATTGTTGCCCTACAAATGAAAAAATTCCCTCATCATACCCTAAAAATTGCAGTAAAATTATTTTTCCTGACCTAACCTTCTTGTGACAAAAAACGATGTATTTCTTTTTTTTTTTAGAAAAAAAGTCGTCTATGCTCGGCGCGAGCGGATTTCCCCCCATGCAGTGGACAGGAGATTGCTGTGGGACACATGCTCCGATGAACAGCTTTTTTCATACCAACTCTTTTCTTCGTATTCTGTTATTAATTTCATAATCCTCTCCTGCATGGTTGGCGATCGCGCATGGTTATTTTCCTTGGTGAGTTCACCCTCGACTTGAAGCCTTATATTTTTCCTTCACGCTCCTGATTCTGAAGTGAGAAAAAATAAAATAATACTTAGCTACTGCTGTCTCCTCGTTTTATTCACGTGCTTCATACGTTTATCCTGTTTTGCATATCAGTAGAGTGTGTTGTTTCACCCATGGTATAGTGTCATACCTCTTACCTGTTCTACAACAATCTAGGAACACTATAAATCACAGAACATATGATGGAGTTTCTATGAATTCGAAGTCGATCGATGTTGCATAATGTGAATAATGTTTCACATACCTTCTGTTAACTCACAATTTTCGAGAATCGATTTTCTTTCTTCAAGGTTACTGTAATTCACTTTGAATATTAATGGACGTTTAATTTCATTCAAATTATATTTTTTTATTTTTTTTAGGCAAGAAATTTCGAAAACAATATTTCCTGGGGCTTTCCGAACACATATTCTGCCTTGAACACTGACTCATGACGAAGTGCGCCGAAGTGATCAATTTTGTACACAACTGAAAACACGCAAGCTAACACCTAATGCCTCAGTGTTAACTCAAGTTGCTAAGTTTTTTAGAACAAACGAAAATTCAGAAAAGTCCGCAAATATAGCGTTGAAATATTTTTTTTAGAAAACTGTGTAATAAACACTTTTTAGCAAAAATCTCCTAAGTCCGGCATGCAGGTTTCGCAACTTGGTTTAATTTTTATTCGACTTAGTTTTAATTAAAAATTTCAACGAGCTAACTGCTGAACAGCTTCAAATAACTGAATTCCGCTTCTGAACAGCTGAGTTCCAATATCCTTGTTGAATATCTAATTAATTTCTGTCCGCTCATGAATCCTGGAAATCGAAACGTACAATCTCATTTAGCAAAATAAATTTATCGATAAACTTGAAAATAATTCAAGAACGCTTTTTTGAGACTTCAATATTGTAAACGAAATAAACTTTATGACTACTTTTTCAAACATTCGGATGAAAGCCTCATTTATTATTTATGTTGCACGTTTTTCATCGTTTAAGAGAAACTTAAATTGCTTAATGGATCTCCGATGCTGCCCTAAAATCTTATTCAATGCAGTCTCCGTTTTGATGTCCGTAGCATAGAAACGCAGCCTGATACACCAAGGTCAGCAACGATTAGCGTTGACGGCAGTACTTCGACGGATTTAGGTAAGTAGGAATGACGTGCTCTATGTGATGCGCATTTGTGCGTGTTTACGGTAGGAAATGCGCGACCGAATATTAGCTTTGATCTGCTTATTGACCTTGTTTGACGGGCGACGGAATGGGTACAGTCTTTTAGGATATCTGAGGAAATTCATGTTGATGAAATGATTGCGCGATTCTAATTCTGTTTTCAAATAACCTTGGTGAGTCTGAGTTACAGGTCGAGATCATATAGTGGATGAACACATTATTTATGGCATATTATATTTTTTATATTTTATACGGTACGAAACTGTTATCTCTATGAAATATTCCCCCAATGCTGTTCTTACGAAAGGTATTGAATGATAAGTTTGAACACACTGCCAGTCACCAAGCGGCATGTTGTAAAATTTTGGTAATATTCGGCTTTGAAAGTAGAAATATTGGTCGAACATACACCGTCAAATACCTCTGTCTACAAATTGCAATTGTTTCGAACATCGGATTAAAAACGGATTGTTAAATAAACGAACTGAGTTCTCAATAAAGTTGACCTAAAGAGTTCAGGAGAAAGCTAGTTAGATTTCTTTTGTGTTCTGGTTTTATTCCTCGAACAAGTAAGCCAGAACTGAGGAACATTTCGCGACCAGCGAAGCTCCTGCTTTGAAGTTACAAAACATCGACTGGTCTTTCTGTGCTTCAAGAGGACTTTTGGGAGACAACATTGCAGATCTTAATGAAGGATGTTTGCCAAGCCCTAAAGGCCCTCAAAGTTGTAGTAGTAAACAGGCGGGAGTGCGTTGTGTTGACTTCCTCACAGACGCTTGATTACCTCAGCCCTGGCTGCCATGTCTCTTTCTTTGATAATTCGCTCAGCCCTCTTACAAAATCATGAGTCTTATCCTGTTAATCATGGCGAGCAAACCTAGCCCTCGTATTTGCTGAGGTTAAGCCCACAACTCCGGGAAAGTCCTATAATGGGCACGCTTGGCCAGTCTGTAAGAAAGGTTTCCAGAGTCATTAAAAAATGAAATTTACTTGAATTTTACCAACAAAAGTGAAGTTTTACAGAGCGCCTCAGATGATTATAAAGCTCGAGGTTCATTGTTGCCGGCCCCAAAGCCAAATTTGGCTTTTTTGAGCTGTTGTAACTTTTGGCGCGTATTGAACTGATCTCATCAGTTTTCCAGAAATCGACTTGTTTCTTATTTCACAGAGCACGCACTAATGCACGATTTGGCCCCTTAAACTCGACGTCCCCAGATATTCGTTTCCAATACCTGTACGCACATTCAATTAGGTATAACACGATTTGTTTGTACAAATCATTCTGTTTCTTATACCGATTTGCTTTTACTTCGTGATTTAACCGTAGATAGATTTCAAGTTTGTGCATCATGTCATATTTCGGACAGTTCTATCGTATCCCTACTATGTAGAATGCAGCATACGTGACTGACAATTTTTTTGGGGGGGATTATCAACCAAAACACTTTACAAAATTGAAACTTACAGGAAAACAATTTAAAGTTTGGAAAAGCATTGCATTTTTTCGTGCATGATTAAAAAGTTTCAATAAAGTATTTTGCAATGAATTTTTCGAAGAAGCAGACTCCTTTAACAAAGTGGTTCACTAATTGTATCCTACTCGTTCTCAAGAACGATGCAGGAGTAGATTTGTCGTCAATCTCCAAAAACACATCCCTATGGCAATTTTGTAAATAATAGCTTAGCGAAAATTGTCATTTTAAATTTTCTTACCCACCGATAGTTCCATTATGTACGATTCTGTAGGATTCACCCATAATTCCGCAAAATAACAAGTACAATCTTAGTCGAGCAGTACTGCCCTAGTGTTTCCTTACTTCTCTGATCGTATAGTTTTAATAAAATTAATGCTTATATATGAGTAGGATGAGAATATTTTCAGCTGAGCGAACCTTCTATCAGTAAATTTAATTGATTTAGTGAGGAAATGGCAGAAAGGGCGAACATTTTCTTTATAGTTATAACATTATGTTAGGACCTTGTGACAAAAATCATGTGGAATGATTTCTTCGTACTCCTTTGATACGTTTACTAGATGTATTAAACAATGAAAGTTGTTTACATGTACCTCACAAAATGAATATAGAGTTTCTTAATGGAATTACGAATAGTTTTTACCTAAGCTTCCAATTTTATCAAGAAGGTAGGTGACAAAGAAAATGATTCTCACACAGTGTGTGACTTGGAAGGAAATTTAAACAATATTTGTAACGTTGGCAAATGATTGTATCCGAGTTTTAATTTCTAAAACGAGTAACTTGACTGATAAACCTTATTCATAGCATTCTATTTTGAATCAGATGCAAGCAATCATTTTTCAATAATGTGAAGATTATGTTTCCTATTTCCGAAACCATACGCAACCTTTGCATTTTTTATTATAATAATAGTGCCATAAATTCACGTGTTTTGAAAGAACGTTCTTTTAGACACCGTGTTTTGTTTTTAACTCATCTGGAATAATTTACCGATTTGAATCCGACAATATTTCAGACAACGTGGCAGAGCCGGTGGAAAAGAGAACGGCATCACCAAAAATTTGTCCGTTGATGTCTAGTGGACAGCAGACGTACTCGCATGCGGAGTTGAATACTCAAAATGTAAGACTCATTTTCTCATACGTGACGCAGTTCGAGTTCTGCAACAATTCACTTCGTTGTAAGCGAAAATTATTCTCAACGTCATCTGCGTCTTCTCTTCGAAAGGCTAGCCACTTGAGGCATTCGTGACATTTCAGAACACGTAAATTATCTCCTCACGAATCAGTAGTTCGTATTGATGAGCTCCATGTAGAGCATAGAATGTAGCACAATAGTTTTTGTTTCCGTATTTATGTAAGCTTTTACATGGTATAAACCCTTGCCGTAGCCTAGAATTTTAAGCTTTACGTTGAAGTACGGTGATTAATTTTCCCTTCTAAATCGAAAAAGGAAACTCCATGGTGGTGTACAGTGTACAGTATACACTACAAGGTCCAAAAATCAGATTCAGAGAAAGAAGGTGAAGCAATACAACCGCTTAAACGTTTGAAATTTCACTATGCACCTCGAAAATCAATAATAGTTATCAAATTGATGTGTTATAATGTTTCGGTTATTTGTCACAAAATTAAAAAAGTGAATAAACAAATCGTCGGTGCAAGAGATCAAAAGAAAATGAAAACATTTTTCGTGGACATCACGAGCAACAGAGTAAGCTGCTTGTCGTTCCATCTCACCGGCGTCCAGACCAAATTCTGGAGCGCTATCACGACTGCACGTTAGTAATAATAATGGCACCAGATTCCCAGCTCTGGAATTGCACGAGATTCCTGTGATTGAGGGACAAGTTCAAAGATTCCAAGTTCATGCGAGCAATCATGTGAGGGGATTTGAAGGGCGTATTGAGGACCCGGAATTGCGGCGTAAGCGGCTGCAATGAAAGAAGTGCGGCATCAACCAAAATGGAATGCATTGCTCGGTATTTCACACTCAGTGAAGATTCATGGATGCTCTCTTTAAATTCGTTATAAAACGAGCTACCATATGATACTTACAGTTTTGTCATGCCTCTAATAACAGTAAATTAGGATTCTCAAAAATCCATAGAAGTTTTAAAACGCGAACTTCACTTGAAAAGAAAGCCAATGGGTCTCGAAAAAGCTATATTTAAGTAGAATAGCTGTGTTGTGAAACCTAATAAGTGTAGTCGCTCAATATTTTACCCCTAATTTACCTCAAAATCACAAATTTTCTCTTAGTCGTGGTAGTAAACAATTGAAAGGTGAAAACCCTGAGTTGGATATAGAAGTTGTTTCCAGCTATGAGGCCTATAGTCTTTGGTTAATTAATATTTGAACAAAAATTGATTGAACATCTCAATTTTGTTAAAACTGTTCGTCTCTAAATTAACGGTGTTCGTGTATGTTCGTACAGGAACATTTCATTCGATAAAAACGCTGCATTAACTAGAGGCGAGATCTTGGAAAATTGCATCTGGAACACTAAAACTTTCCTACCTTAAATTTTTATTCAACGTATAGAACGTATAATTAACTGCAGAATTCAATAAAATCATTCTCGGCTGGGCCAAAAAACTTAGAAACCACACAAAAGTTGCATTCTACATGGACGAAAATAGTTGCAGCCCCTGGAGGCTACTCCCACTTCGTTTCGGTGCAGCTTAGCGACGTATGCCTACTGCGCCTTTAGGCATTTATTAAAGTTTGTCGTAACGTAAGATTGTTTCCAGGACGCGCCAAATGTTCGCTCCCAATCTCTCTGTTCATGTTTATTTCCTTATTATTACTTGTATTTTCTTATTATTATTTTCTGTTGCCATGGAATTTTATACAAATTTGCTAGACGTGCGAGGCATCAGTTGTTGGAGCTCTATATACGGCCCATTTACGTAGGGTGCCCCTGCCAGGCAGTCACCCCGAAAGATAGATGGTGAGCATTGCATTTATGTATTGTAAAGTTAAATGCCGTCAATTTTTTTGATGTCATGCCGGCAGGTTGCCAGTTATTATTTATGCTGCTGCCAGCTACTATTTAGGCTAAATTAACTAACGCCTAATTTAAATTGGCTCATATAACTATTATTAAATGAATAAATTAACTAACGCCTAATTTAAATTGGCTCATATGACTATTATTAAAGGAATAAATTACCAAAGTAATCGTTTCCAATCAAATGAAATATTCATTACCACAAGATGTACATAAACAAGCGGCTGTTTGCTGTTTCTTGGAAAGTTTGTGTTCTGAGTTTTCCAGCCTGTTGGAAAACACAAACACACCAAAATCTGCCTGCGAGGAAGGTGTGTTCGTATTCGCAAAAAGTTGAAAACGCGAAATTCGCTCCAAAGATTGATAGTGTGGACTGGCCTTTAGGGGACTCACTACAGGGTTGACTGCCTACCTTGGTTGTAGTAATGTGGCTCGTTCGGAGGAGCATTTCCGGCAGACGTCACAGGTCGAAAACTGTCCAGGCAGTAACGAGTCTATCCTTAGGCCAAGCAGGTGCCCAGACCTGTTGCGCAAGCCTCAAATATACACAGAAAAATCGTGGTTCCCTTTTACTTCACTCCTACCGAACCATAATAATTGTGAAAATACTCACCTAAAATTTCGATTCTTAAAAAGTTCCTATGAATTGGCATAGAACAATGGTTTTGCACTTTCGCTAAAAAATTCAATGCACGAATCTATGTAATTTTAAGTAAACAGATGACATGGAATGTTTTCCTTCTCCGTAAAACAAACATTATCAAGTCAGCTTTGTCTTGCTAAACAGAATAAATAGGGCATACATTTTAACTCTGGCTCATGTCTCCTGAGTAAGTTAGTGCAAGGATCCAGGAAACTCGGTGCTAACATAATCACATTGGTCAGTATGATACAACTAGCAACGAGTAGTTCTTTCGCTCGTGGCATCGGTGCTTCACGTAGCATTCAGGTGTATTTATGAAGAGAGGCGGGAATTCTTCAATATACTTGACGGTAATACATTCCCCTTGATCCAACGATTGATGTAACGCCCTACGGTACACCAACTGTTCCCAATGTATCTTTTTTTTCATTTGTAGCCCAATCAATTATTTTGATCTCGTTTAGCAATGAGAATCTTTTTTTTGCAGTTGTTGTTAGTTTCCTTGTTAGTTTATGAACCGGAAAACGAAATGTAGTAAAATTTATACGAGGATCAATGATGAACTTCATCAACTGTAAATAGCCTAGGTTCTTGGGGTACATACATATATGTAAATTGTTAGAAATTAAGTGTTTTATCGTGTAAATTGGATATGTGGACAAAGGGATAGGACAAAGACTACCATTTCCATTTGAGCCATAAATCTAGCAGCACCGAGCTGCTAGGAAGCGCTCATCCTTCCCTTCGCTTGTTTTGCCCATCTATGCTCCAGGAAATATTGTAGAAGAGTAGAAAACATGAAATATTATGGAGTAAGTAAAACTTAAATTCGCTATTTTGAAGTGAAGTTTTGAATACCATAATGATCTGTATTCGCTGAAAAAGATACGAAATTTCTTTTCACGGATGGGTAACTTGAAACAACTTGAAGCAATTTGAAACAATTTATTACCGCAAGTGTTATATAATTTAATAAAGGTATTACAGGAATGGATTTCGAATACTATTACAATGGAGAATAAGTTCTATAACTTCCAGGGCATCCTGCAGGACCACATGCTAAGCGTACATATACATGTAAATTTGCTAATGCACATATACTTATCTTGAATATCTTGAATATCTTGAAGTTGTTTGG